>CAKNXH010000178.1:533626-591601 GCA_932178445.1 Andricus quercusramuli
CCCCCCGCTTGCACTAAAAATAGTTCAATTTCAAAATTTATAATCTTGAAACTCATTTATTCTTAACAATAAAAGTTATGACTTAGCTTTGTTATTTGACTGTGGTTCCGCTGTTCGTCCTCAAAGCTTCTTCTTAATTTTTGGGTTGAAATTTCGAAATAGGTAAGGCACTAAGTAGGACGTTCACGAAAAGTTTTATTTTATTATTATTCGAATGTGATCGCGCAAATAAAAAGTAGAGCGGTTTACTGGGTATTTAGTATTTAATTCTCCGAAATCGAGAGGTTCTCCGAAATCGCCAAAGCATCACAATAGTCTGAAAATTCGTTAAAATATCTCCAAATCTCCCAAAGACTTGAAAATTCTCTCAAATTAGAAAATATCTTAATATATTTTTAAAATTTTCGAAATACCGTCGAGTATCTTATAAAGAGGTATAAAGTGCTGCAAAATTCATGGAATTCGTGGAATGCATGGAATTCACGGAATTCACGGAATTGATGGAATTCAAGGAATTCACGGAATTCATGAAATTCACGGAATTCTTTCAATTCATGGAATTCACGGAATTCACGGAATTGATTGGCATTCATGGAATTCACAGTATTCTCGAAATTCACGGAATTAATGGAATTCACAGAATTGATATAATTCACGAAATTCATGGAATTCACGAAATTCATGGAATTCACGGAATTCATGGAATTCACGGAATTCATGAAATTCGCGGAATTCGTGTGATGTGCGGGCTCCATGGGATTCACGAAATTCATGGAATTCATGTAATTCACGGAATTCATGAAATTCACGTCATTCGTGGAATTCACGGAATTCATGGTATTCACGGAATTCATAGTATGCTCGGAATTCACGAAATTGATGAAATTCACGAAATTCATGGAATTCGCGGAATGCATGGAATTCACGGAATTCATGGAATTCACGGAGTTCACGGAATTCACGTAATTCAGGAATTCATGGAATTCACGAAATTCATGGAATTTGCGGAATCAATGGAATTCAAGGAATTCATAGAATTCGCGGAATTCGCAGAATTCATGGAGCTCACGGAATTCATGGAAATTGCGGAATCAATGGAATTTCATGAATTCCGTCAATTCCTTAAATATCATGAATTCCGCGAATTCCTTGAATTCCGTAAATTCAATTAATTTCGTGAATTAATTAATTGCACGGTGTATATATGTATATTTATACAATTATACGCAGATTCGTGGAAGTGACGGGTATATATACATAATAAATTACCATAAATTACCGATGGCTAAAAAACGACCAAAACTGAGGAAAACCAAGCCCACAGCTAATTACTCAGTTGCAAAATGTCATGAGTAAGTGATTCTCACACGATTATTATTAATTTTAGCCCAAATGTCGTGGAACTGACCAATTCATATATATATGTATATATATATATATATATATATATATATATATATACATAAAACATACATGTGTGTGTATGTGAATATTTTCTTAGCTGGTTTTGTTTTCAGGAAACTGCTGAATTTTGAAATCAAGAAGACCAGAAAAAACAGTTTCATTCAAATAAAAAGGACAAATTTTTAACAAAATAATTGAATTCTCAACGAAAATGATGAATTGTTAATAGAATGATTTTTAATGAAAAAAAACGAATTTTCAATAAAATAATTGAATTAAAAAAATAATTAGTTTAATTTTCAACCAGAGATTAATTTTCAACTGAATGGTTGAATTTTCAACTCGAAGAGATAATTTGTTCATAAAAAAAGAATAGTTTCCAGATGAAAATGTGAATTTTCAACACAAAATGAAACACATGTTTATCAGAATACTTAAATTCTCAACCAACGACATGAACTTGTAACTAGAATGATGAGTCTTCGAAAAAAAATCTTCAAAAACGAAAATGAAGAATTTTCAAAAAAAAAAGAAGAGTTCAACATTGAACCAAAGAGTTGAATTTTCAACAAAAAAGTTTATCATTCAACCAAGAAGATTCATTTTTTGCAGAAAAGGATGAGATAATAACTAACTTCATGAATTTTCAACCAAGTACTTGAATTTCCAACTAAAAGCAGATGAATTTGCAACTAAATAGTTGAATTTTCAACCAAAAATAGAATGGTTGGATTTTCTTATTGGCCACCATTAATTCAAATCAAATTCAGGCGAAAACACTAGAAGAAGGGTCAGTTTCTTGAGAATCGAGGAAAAAATGATTTATTAAACTAATGCATGCACCTAATGACTATCATTGCGAAACCGGTTTTATTTATCAATTTTATACTATCAGTACTTGGGTTTACTTTTTTATTTCACAACTGAGACAATATTCACATTAATCTCCTCTTACTTCAAACATAAGTTATTTCAGTTTCCGCAGGCAAAGAGAGTAATAGATCTGAACGAATTACCTTGAATCCTTGACATGAGGAATTTTGATATACTGCGTAATTGCCTTCCTAGAGATTTCGATGGCAGCATTCGTGGATGCGGGGGTCCAAGGGAATTGAGTGAATAATAATCCACCCCCAGTATATATACAAGAAGCTTCAGCATATGTGTCAGTTATATTGTTAATAGAGTCCTACATTATTCAGTTGCTTCTGTGTTTAAAAAAATGAGGCTTCTTTATCCTCTGCTCGCCATCTTGGTCGTCATTCTGAATTCCACCGGTAAACATATTTTTCAATAATTTGTCCAAAAAATATTATGGGTTGATCACAAAATCAAAATCTCTCCGTTTTTATTTCTTCTTGCAGGGTTTAGTTCACAGATGGACGATAACCATAATTATCATCACCAACATTCCGGTCATAACGCAGATCACAATCAAAACTTAAATTACTTTGGTAACCAAGATCACCAAGATCCTCATCAGCACCCACATCCTAATGTTAACCCACAAGCCGATTTCATCCCATTTTACAATCCTATGGTAGATCCTCATTATAACCCAGAACAGCATATGCCAGAGCCGCATCTTGAACGAAATCTCCCGTATATCCCAGAATTCCATCAGGACCCAAATCTCCAGAATATCCCAGGTCTCCACTATGAAGTAAATCTTCAGCATATCCCAGAACCGCATAGTGACGAAATTAATTATCTCATCCCAGAACTCCCTTATACCTCAGACCTCCCGTATACCCCAAGACCCCATCCTACCTCAAATCTCCAGCATATCGAAGAACACCATCGTAACCTAAATCTCCTTCATATGCCAGATTCCAGTAATCACCCACATTCTGCTTCTGTCGGACAACCCTCTACGGAAGAAGCACATGTACATGAAACATTCACGGTACCGACTCCTACTTACGATATTGTTAAACTTGAACAAATATTTGCTGATTATCAACGTCTTACTGTCCGACCCCATAATGGCCAAGAGCTTCCAAGTATTCCTAGTATCGTAATAATGCCTTTCAAACCTCGTAATTTAAAAGTTCCGTTTTTTGGATTCAGATCTGTTAAAGTCAAAATGACTCCTTGGTATTTTCGAGTAAACTTTCACGGTACAAAATTCATACCAGTACCAATAGGCAAAGAGATTCGTGTATTAGTATCAATCCCCGAATTTCGCATCCTTGGAATACTGATAGATTCTACGTTTGAGTATTATGGACTATATGCTATACATGAAAGACGTCTCGTAAGAGTTACGATACCACCAAACGGTGCTTTTCCTGAACTAATGACCGAGCGAGAAATAGACGAATTGTATAACAAACGACAATTTCAACCACCGAGGAGAGGGGGCAATATTATCCAGAGTGGACATTCCCATCCTGAGGCATAAATATTTGACACTACTTTTTATATATGTGCAATTATATATCAATCTGTCAAACTGTATCCCCAGATTCTTTTATGTAATATCTTGACACCAGAGGCGATGAATGTAAATGGAAAGAATTCAATAAAGAACTATCCACATAGCCCACTTTCTATTTATTTTATCTCTTATGTTAAGTTGCGTTCGATGATGTTCACATCAATTTGAATATAGTAACTAAGCCTATAATATCCTATCATATCCAGACTCTTGAATTGGTTTTGATTGACTGATACTCTTGGTTTTCTGTTCTTATCATCATAATCATTTTCTAGTCTCATCTTTCCCTCATTGCTAATAATTTCATCATTCCACCAAGCATACTCCACTTACCAAACTAAAACCTCAGCAGAGATAACATTGTATCAACAATGCAGTACATGTATTGTAAGTGCTGTACATCGTGAAGTCATTGTTGTTAGCAATTTCCTCTTAGAATAAAATTAGAAAATCGCAGTTTTTTCCGAATTTTTCTACCTCTTTTCAAATCTTCGGATAGATCAAGAAGATGGTCAATTAAATTTCACAGAAATAATCGCTCAAACAATGTCTTATTCATAATAATTTCTCTTGCAATAATTTCAGAAACTTGTGGTTTTTCCAACCAACAATAATTTAAGAAAATATATACGAAACAATAATAAGTTGTTTCAACAATTATGTTTGTTAACTTGCATCAATTATGATTACTTCACTAGATGAAAAGTTGGCAATAGTTTAAAGGAAATAGTTTTATGTTCCATTAAAAAAGATATGTTTTCAACTGAAAATGCAATAGTCAAATTTTCATTTAAAAAAAAATAAATTGTAAACTGTTGACTCTCTGTTGTTTACTGATAACAAAGAGTCTATATAAACCACATGTACCAAGACGAGACAGTAACCACTCAGCTCGAGTCGAGAAATGTATCTATAACTATATATGTAAAATATACCTTAAATCACCAAAGTTCGCCTTGAAACCTCAATTCCCCTTCCCAAGAGCCTTTGGTTTTCTTTAAAAACTCAATCAAGAAAATATTGGGACAACAAATGGGCGACCGTGACAGGACCACGGGGCAAACAAACAAAAAGTAAAAGATAAGTTTCTTCTAGAGCCCAGGTGCGAATTTGGGTTGGCAACCAGAGTTGACGGTCGGCCCAAGGTCGAGCCGGCTTTGGCAACCGAATTTTGGTGACCAAGGATGGCCCAACTATAGCAGTTCGAAGCCACCTTAGTTGGGCCAACGTTACAAGCCAACAATGGCTTCCAAAATTCACCCGACCGTCGGTCCAACTGTGGCCCAAGGTAGGGTCGACGGTCGTTTGGGCTTTGGTTAATTGACTCGAAATAACCATAACACAACGGTCGGCCTGACTCTGGCTGATAGTTCGCCCGACCATCGGTGTAATATTATCCACTGCAAGGAACCTCACTTTTGCAGACCGTCGGTCGGTCCAACTCTGGCCCAAGGTTGGGTCGACGGTCTTTTGGGCTCTGGTTATTTGGCTCAAAATAACCATAACACTATGGTCGGCCTGACTCTGGGCGATAGTTGGCCCGACCATCGGTGTAATATTATCCACTGCAAGTAGCCTCACTTTTGCCGACCGTCGGTCCAACTCTGGCCCAAGGTTGGGTCGACGGTAGTTTGAGCTTTCGCAAATTGGCTCAGAATAACCATAAAACTACGGTCGGCCCGACTCTGCGGTACGATCCTTCAAAAATCAAAGTTGGCCCCACATTGTTGTCCAAGGTTGGGCCGACTTCATCCTAATAGTTGGCTCGACCGTGGTCCGACGATCAATTCGCAGAAGAAGCGTTGATTAACCTAAGCTTCCTCCTAATGTTGGGCCAACTTCGAAAACGAATGGTATGCCAAACTTGTATTCCGCGGTTGGCTCAATCATGACAACTATTGTTGGCCCAACTGTGTAAAATAGGGACGGCATGCGTTATCATTACGCTGGTTGGCCCGACCGACAATTCGCACCTGGGAGTGACACGAGTATAAATCCTCCTTACGGTCTGCGGCAGGCGACAAAGAGAGAGTTTGTTAAATCAAAATTGATTTCTAACTCGGTATTTGGCAAGCTCAAGTGCGTTCACTCTAAAAACTTACTTTGGGAAAATTCTACGTGCACGTACATGAAACGAGAATCGTCATGGCCTCCAACAAACCAAGCCAAAGCATCCTAGAGAAAATGCAGAGACTCTTTCGTCCCCAATCATTGGAGGATATGCAGAAGGTATGAACCGAGGACATGAGGAATCAATATTTCGAAGCCAAAGCTCAGACTAGGCTGGTACAAGGGGAAATGGAGGAACTACGAAAACAACTGGAAGAAATGAGATTAAAAGTCTCAAACCTCGGAGCAACAGCCTTTTCCACAACATCACAATTTACACTACCCCTAGCAGAATATTTGATGATACTAAATGAGGTGCAAGAAAGAAGAATAAAAAGTCTGTTAGAAGGCATCAGCAAGTACGACGGAAAATCCGACGTGGAATCCTTCATAGATGATCTGATACTCACCATCAAGAGGATTAGGGGAACCAATGAAGAAAAAGATGCAATGATTGATGAACTATTACGGAGGTGCAAAGCCAGAAAATTTAAGGGAGAAGCCCACCAGGTAGTATGTCGCATAAGAGATCTGAACTCGAGTGAAATGATAGAAGAGCTGCGCTTAGCCTACGGCCAGACCGACAAAAGCTTGGAACAGCTGCAGCAGGGAAGAAACCATATGTGCCAGAGGCGAAACCAGCGAGTGGAAAATTTCATCAAACGCTACGCAGACCTAGAAAGGCAAGTACAGAGCGCGATTGACGTAGCACCAGCTGAGTACAGGAAAATGAAGGGACAAGAAGAAAGGCAAGCAGGTGTGAAGAAGTTCATCAGGTGCTTGCGACCAGAGATAAAAACAGAAGTGCACCGAACAATGCCAGTGCCATTGAACGAGGCCTATCAAAAGGCATTAGAAGAAGAGAAAGAATTCTTGAACAAGGAAAGGGAACGCTTGCGTCTGATGGAACAACACCAAAATAGACAAACGATGCGGTACCAACTCACAGACACACCAAGGCCAAGAGCATACAAACCTCCAATGAAAACACCTGTCGACAAGTTACCGACCTGTACATACTGCAGGAAATACGGACACAGCGAGGAGAAATGCTACCTACAATAGAATGAAGAAAGAAGACAAAATTTTCCCCAGGAGCGGCCTCACAGCAAAGACGCGCCGCGGAAAACTTATGCAGTAGAGGAAGTGACACAAGAAGTGGATCGAGACGAGAGCCAGGGAGAACATTTTTATACTCAGTAGGTAACGGACACCAGTCTGTACGAATACAATTACGAGGATACCGACTTCACCGAGGACTACTGGTAGACAGTGAAAGTCCAGAATCATTCATAAAAACATCGTGCTTAGGAAGAAGGTGTACGCCACAACAAATCCCGACAGATCAAGGACGGAGATTTGAAATTGTCAATGGCATACACACAGTGCTGGTCTAATGCGAACTATCATCAAAAACACGCAGACACAAGTTCTATGCTAATAAATTTAAATTTAAAATTTAGAATTTAAAATTTAAAGATTTTTCGGGTTTGAATCGTGTGCGAAACTATGAATCTTCCATGTTGTCAAAAACAATTTCCCAACAGAATTTGATGGCATTTTGGGACGAGATTGGTTAACCGCATACAAAGCAAAATTAAATTTCATAACCAATACCCTAGATCTTCCAACAGTAAAAATCCCACACCACGGTGAATATAACCCCGTCATATTCCCTATCCGCCCAACAACGAACAGTATATCTATCACGTTGCCACAAGGAGACTACGTCATTTCAGGAGACGGAATCTCGCCCGGTATCAACCAGAGTAAAGAACAGGCCTATGCGACTGTGTGTAAAAGAAATGGCGGAATTCAGCGCCACCTACCACCATTTTAGTAACTAAGACTGTGAGCATGTATTAGTGCGCATGTATGTATGCATTGACGGTTTGAGTGTGTTGAATTAAATTTTTAAGTCAAGATAAATGGAATAATTAATGCAAAATCCAGGATCTATTAAACAGAAAATATGTAAAAATGATTTTACATATCTTTTTCGTACTTTCTGTGTGTTACTTTCAGAATTTCTCATCAATTCTTTAATTTATTTTCGATTAGAAATTTTATTCACACTTTCAAAGAGCAATTCTTCTGATAGACACCTCACGCATATTTTGCAAATTGAAATTGATTTGGTATATGCCACAATTTATTCACTCAACTCTGTATTTCTGTTTGAAAAAATTGCAAAAAAAATTAAGTTTTAAAAATATGCGTATATTATAAGTATATTTTGTCTGACTTGCTTTTTGAAAATGTAATTAAAATTTGTAGTCCACAATAAATTGAAGGATATATGCAAGATTCTGTAAATATCACACTGGAAATACAGAAAAAATGTATGTAATAATTTCGACATGTTTTCTGTCCAATATTTTCTGGATTTGGCTTTGATTATTTAATGTATCTTGAATTAAAAATTTAATTCCACATATTCAAACCATCAATGTATACAAACGTGCGCACAAATCCATGCAAGTAGTAGCATTACTAAAAATTATATATCACTGCGCACCTCTTTGATACGGCATGAAGAGGCAGACGCTTGGAAAAGTGCCAGACATTCATCGCAAGTCTTTAGAGAAGGTGCTTTCTTTTTCAGAAGTTTCACTAACTTCGAAGTATCAGCTGAGGAACTTCCTTTCTCTGGAATAGGATCTCTCAGACTCCGACTGCCTGGTAGGTTGCGATGAACAAGCAACACTTCGCGAAGAGGTCTTACAACATTATTTTCCTTCGTGAAATAGCTTTGCCACGGGAAAACAAAGTTACCTTCATCATCCAGACAATTGGCTTCCTTTGAATGGTAGTGCGTTATGGTATTGATGACTAAAGCCTTGAATATACCAATAAAATGGTAGCAAGTCGGCTTTCTGTCCGCACTGAATCCTCGAATTAGAGAAAAAAAATGTTCTAGAGGATCTTGGTTAATGCACATTGTCCTCAAAGTGGTAAAACCTAGCTCCTTCAACCTGCGCCACAATTGTTTGAATCCTCGAATGTTTTTGATAAGGTTTTCCAGGCAGGGCGGTTGTTTTGGACTAGGGTTTTTCGTCTCTTTATCCACAAAATGCATTCTGGCGAGCACAGCAATGGCTTCATCGAAGAAGGCCAGATAGTAGCTGGTATCAGTAAGCAATTTTCGGTACTCACTATGAGGATCTGTCATCTTCGAACCATTAAAGGAATTTGAGAGCTTGTTGAAGAAAGATAGAACCCAGGCTGTATTCGCGCCATCCTGCGGGATGATTTGAGGCCCGTTGTCCGTGCTGAAATATACAAAATCTTGTTAGACGTGTCACATTAAAAAAAATGTAAAATTTAAATGTTAACTCATTTCAATGTAGTGTAGCTTCTACAGTTGAATTTCTCTACAAAGTTGTGGAAAATTTTGAGAAAAAACACCTGGGCCTCCAGCTAATCCATCAATTCGTCCTGCGAGTCTGCCACTAAAAACGTTCATGGTCAACATGACTTTCATTTTGTTTATCCGCGTCGGATAAACGTGCTTCGCTGTTAATTTCGGGACGTATCGAACATTATTCCCACTGAACGTATCTATCTCGTAAGCTGCGATAACATGGTCCCACGTAGCAAATTTTCTGTCCTCTTTGTCTTTTCTTGGATCACAGTGAAACTCTAGATCTTTGTCCAGCAAATTGTTCCGAACACATTTCATTAGGTGCGGTGCATCGTATAGTGGAATCATCTCCATTTCATTCAGAATAAAAGACCATCTGTAAACAAACATGTTTTTAAAATGCTTTTCAATTTAGTTTTCGCTTCGCCTTAGAATTTTTGTTTCGTGAAAACTAGAATTGTTGATTGATTTAGATGAATCAAGAATACTTGATCTACTTTAGTGATTTCTTTTTGAAAAATTATTTGAAATTCAAATCATTTAAAAAGATATTCAGAAGTTATGAAAAACTTTGAATAATAATTTGGAATTTGAAAAAATTTGAAACAACATTTAGATTTTTCAAGATATTAACATAAAATTTCTAAGCTTTCTAAGGATATCTGAAGTATTTAAAATTAAAATGATTCAAAGCTAATGTAAAAATTATTTGGTTTAAAATAATCTCTTCCTTCAAGTTTTATTGTTTCTAGATTAAAATTGGTTAAAATACTATAATTTTTTTAATTTTCAAATCTATGGATTGATTCTTCAATTTAGACCATTGATAATGATAACATGGATTTATATTTTTGGAACTGAATCTGAATATTTGAACTCTGCAATTTATAGAAATTAAAAATTCTAAATTTTTCCGTTCATATGCATTTAATTTATAATCGTTCAATTCAAATGAAAAAGTGTTTAGCTTTAAAGTTCGAATGGTTTAATTCAATTGACCGTGAAAAATGTTTGCGAACCGGGGAAAAACCGGGAACATTTTTCTCGAATTGAAATGGCCACCCTGAATAAATTTGGGACTGCATTCAATTAAAATAAAACTTACTTCTGTAGACATAATCCTCTCCTTTTAGTCTGACTGTATCCTGCAAAAGGGTTTTTGCAGCCACTTGGTTAGTGGACCCACTATCACAGATCGTCGCTACAACTGTGAAGCCAGCTTCCTTGATGGCACCAACAACATCCTTCATGCAGGCTATTAATTGAGCTGTAGTAGTCTGCCCACTACAATAATTAAAAGTGGGAGGAATTTCGTCCCCAGACTCGACCATACGCATCATAAGGAATTTAGTTTTTTATTTTTCTAAATCTTTTCCAGTTTAGAATTAAGTTTGGATACGCTCAAAACTTGTAAATATCTCTTAAAGTAACTCGAATGTTCTTCAAATTGATAATTTTTCAATTAAAATTTAATTATTTCACTTTCATATTAAAAATGTGTTAAATAGAACCATTTAAATTCTAACGTTCAAAGAATGAATATAACACTCTAAAATATTAACGATTCAAGGCTGTCTATTTCAAATAATGCAGCTTAAAATTGTTTACTTTTTAATATTTGATTTATAATTTCTCATTTTAAATGAAAAGTAAAATATTGCTAAATATTCAAAAAAATGCCTTCCTTACTTAAAAAAGTTCAAAGCATATGGTTAAAAATGGAATATTTTAGGTTGAAACAATATTATATAATTAATAATTTAAAGATATTTTAAAACTGACAATAGCTTATAAAGTTTCAATCGAACGTTTACATTTATTTAATTACTGAGGCTTTAAAATTGAAAAATGTCTATTTTTAACGTTGAAATCTGTAACCCGCTTAATTTTAAACAGAAATGTTGATGTGGCTTCTAAAAGTATTATTATGAGAATGTATATTTTTTTTATTTAAATAGTTTAAATTAAATACTTTAAAATTCAAATTGTCTTGTAAAATACTGTTACTTTCCAGTTAACTTCGACTTCAGAGGTTAGAAAAATTTCACGTACCGTACTCGAATGCGTAGAACTTTCTCCACCTCCAAATTGCGGAATTTTATTCTCTACCTCCTTCCTAGAGCCTGTCTCTTCACCTTTTTCGACAGGTATAAGCTGCACATCGCAATCCTGCTGCACATTGTTTGTGCAATCTGCAGGTAATGTTTCTTTTTTTAAATGTCCATCCAAACAGTCTTTTGTCAGTCAAATTACATGAATCGTAAATATTTTATACACAAAAATCTTATTCAACATCGATATAACGATCTTAAATGATTCTTAAAATTACCAAATCATGCACAAATATACTCATATAAAATAAGATAAGGAAAAATTTAATTTACTCCTTCAACTTTATTTCTTTGCAAAATATAATTACACTTCTCAATCAAAAATGTTACTTACTGTATTTGAATTCAAGGCACTTTCTCTAATTCCTGGCGATTGAACGCATTTTTCATCACAGGATATTTTCTCTATTATTGTATCAAATTGGGGTGAAACATTTATTGCAGAAGAATAATTTTCTTTGTCGGGCAAATCGATGTCTATTCCGGCTATTTCACTTTTACCATTGTTATGGGTTTCTTCTGGTAAATTCAAAGTCGGTAAAGCATGTGCAGCTAACCGTCTTTGTCCGTGTTGAGTAAAATAAAAACAATTACTCGCGAAATGGTCCGTACAAATAAATAAATGAAGAGAAATTATCTCTTCAAAACTTAGTTGGCACAAAGAGTTTTCGATAATAGAATACCCACCGATGAGAGAAAGAAGATCTTACAACTAATATATTTGAATAGAACAACTTTGCCAGTTCTTTCAATGAATAAAGCATATCAGCACAGGATAAGAAAGCTGTTAGAGACAACAAACCTCAGCCACCTGGAATCATCAACTGAAAATAAACTACAGGATTTTATAACGGAATATAATGACATATTCTACCTAACAAGAGACGAAATGCCGACCGTTTCTGACGTAGAACACAGGATCATACTAAACACCGACAAACCAGTCAGTGTACCATTATACAGACACCCCATTGTACTTCAACCAGAGATAGAGCGGCAAATTGAAGAATACGAAAAACAAGGCTTGATACAACCATCATTCTCTCCATATCAGGTAAATGTATGGTTAGTCAAAAAAAAGATAGACAACAGCGGCATACAGAAATGGAGATTGGTAATGGACTTCAGGAAATTGAATGAATTCACCACACAAGACAACTATCCACTGCCCTCAATCGAAGAAATACTATGCCTATTAGGGAAAGCTAAATATATGAGTTGCTTCGACATGGCAAATGGGTTTTATCAAGTAAAAATGGCCAAAGAAGATATAGAGAAGACTGCTTTCTCAACTCATAAAGGTCACTGGGAATGGCTACGCATGCCCATGGGCTTAACCAACAGCCCCGCAACCTATCAAAGAATGGTGAAATTCGAACTGAAAGGTCTAATTGGTAACATATGCTTCATCTACCTCGACGACCTGATAGTCATCGGAACAACGGCCGAAGAACATCTACAAAATTTGGAGACGGTATTCAATCGCATCAGAGAAACCAAGCTAGTTTTGTAACTGGATAAATGCAAATACATGGAGAAGGAATTAGAATACCTGGGACATTCAGTAGGACTCGAAGGTGTAAAACCGTTGAAGAAAAATGTGGATAAAGTGTTAAATTATCCCCAACCAAGAAACGTCAAAGAACTTGAAAGATTCATGGGACTTGCCTCTTACTACAGGAAATTTATAGAGAACTTTGCGAAACTAGCCGCACCTCTCAATAGACTGAAAGTAAAAAACATTGCATATGAATGGACCCCACAATGCGAAAAGTCCTTCAATGAGCTGAAAACCAAACGAACATCATACCCAGTGCGAAAACACCCAGACACAAGCAAGGAATTCATACTAAACACCGATGCGTCAAATAAAGGACTAGGTGTGATTCTGAGACAACTGGACGATCAAGGAAAAGAACACCCAGCGTCCTGTTCCAGCAGAAGCCTATGCAAATCAGAAAAAAACTACTCGGCAACGCATGACACAGCAAGGCATGACAGCATGTCATCCCGGCTATTTCGATTGACCCAAAAACTTACGCATTAACCCTGAAGTTATCTACAAAAAAGAGAAACTAAGCACTAACGCCGACGCACTCAGCAGGGCTTTTCCCGTCCACGAAGAACAGGAAGAAGCACTAAACGATATAGAGGACATACTCTCTAATGGAAACTCACCCACGGTAGAAGAGCAAGAAATAATGGAAGATCTGATACGAACACTCTGCGCAGTTAGTAGTCAAACAGAACCACTATCAACAGAAGAAGAGGATGACAACCTAATCATCGCAAAAAAACGTCTGGATATTTAGACAGAAATCATACTCAAAGAAATGCCAGACTAAGAAATACACAAAAGAATGGGGAGACAGAAGAACTCCATCACAAATGATTTACAGAAATTAAAGCAGTTTAGACATGTACAAACACTAAACTTAACAGACACAACAGATGAATATTTGCACAATAAAGTTCAACACCAAGCCATACCAGAAACATACTTAAAGGTAACAACGAAACCAGACCGCCAAATCAATGGAGCGGTATACAGAACTGTCAAGGATCTCATAAAACTAGCCGAGGTTTTGTGGAGGAATGAACGAGAAGAGTGCGTGAGAATCATCGAGCTCACTCATTGCCAAGGGGAGGAAGAGTTCACCACAGCAGCAAAGTTCACATATAAAGTACTTAAAATGAATTCGTGGAATTCGCGGAATTGACGGAATTCATGGAGCTCAAGGAATTCATGGAATTAACGGAATTCACGGAATTCATGGAATTTGCTGAATCAATGGAAATCAAGGAATTCATAGAATTCATGAACTTCCTGTAATTCACGGAATTCACGGAATTAATGTGATGTGCGGGCTCTATGGGATTCACGAAATTAATGGAAATCATGTAATTCACGGAATTCATGGAATTTACGTAATTCGTGGAATTCACGGAATTCATGGTATTCACGGAATTCACGGAATTGATTGAATTCACGAAATTCATGGAATTCTCCGAATGCATGGATTCACGAAGTTCACGAAATTAATTAAATTCATGGAATTCACGGAATTCACTGAATTGATGGAATTCACGGAATTCACGGAATTGATGGAATTCACGGAATTCATGGAATTCACAGTATTCTCGAAATTCACGGAATTAATTGAATTCGCGGAATCGATGTAATTCACGAAATTCATGGAATTCACGGAATTCACGGAATTCATGGAATTCACGGAATTCACGCAACTCGCGGAATTCCTGTAATTCACGGAATTCATAAAATGCACGGAATTCAATGAATTCATGGTATCCATGGAATTCATAGTATTCACGGAAATCATGGAATTGATGGAATTCACGGAATTGATGGAATACACGGAATTCATGGAATTCGCGGAATTCATGGAATTCTCGGATTTCACAGAATTCGCGGAATTCGCGGTATTCACGGAATTTACCAAATTCGCGAAATTCACGGAATTCATGAAATTTGCGGAATTCATGGAATTCACGGAGTTCATGGAATTTACGGAATTCGTGGAAATCATTAAATTCACGGAATTCATGAAATTCACCGAATTGATGGAATTTACAGAATTCACGGAATAGATGGAATTGATGAAATTCATGGAATTCATGAAATTCATGGAATTCATGAAATTCATGGAATTCGCGGAATTCACGAAATTGAAGGAAGTAACGAACTTTATGAAATTCACGGAATTTACGGAATTCATGGAATGCGCGGGCTCCATGGAGTTCATTAAATTCATAGAATTCATGGAATTGACGGAATTCGCGGAATTTATGAAATTCAAGGTGTTCAAGAAATTCGTGGCATCCAAATAATTCATGGAATTCAAGGAATTTATTGAATTCACGAAATTCGCTGAATTAACGAAATTTATGGAATTTGCGAAATTCACTGAATTCCTTGAATTCCGTGAATTCCTTGAATTCCGTGAATTCCTTAAATTCCATGAATTCTGGAAAATGGAAAATGAAATATTTCCTTTTTAATGACATTTTTCACGATTGAAGAGAGAAATGTACGTCTTATCAGAAAAATTATTTCAAGAAGTATTTACGCTATTTTGATCACTTCTTCTACCCCTTCCCTTCTTCGTTATAGATCATCAGACCTAGCTTGATAGGGCACCAAATTTTTTACAGTCAAAATTGTTTTGAAAACAGGGAAAATCGGGTGACTTTTCACGAAAATATTGCAGTTAATTCTTTTCAATAACATTAAAGTGAAGTTGACTTTTTAACCTGAAAATATTATTTTCTACCAAAAGAAAGATGATTTATCAACCAGCAAAATAGTTCAAAGTATAGAGTTAGGGCTAGTGGTAGGGAATTGTCCGCAAAAGTAGCTCCGCGGACGAGCTGGATAAAATGTATACATGCAGTCGGTCTAATATGACGAAAATGTTCGAAACATCGTTTTTCAATTAAGAATTATATAACAACACGTGCCCTCAGGCCTTTGAAATTAACATGAGGTTTTAACTGGTAAAAGCTAGTTCTTTAAATAATGTGAAAACCCACTACTTCTTATCAACTTTTTATAAATGAAAGTTTAGTCACGTCTCACGGAGTGTTTAAGGAGCAATTTGCACTTCATAACTGTTTATTTTGACCCGTCCAACCCCCTTGTATTGTGCAAGGAAAATACCCCAAAAAATAAGAAATAGAAATTTTATGTGAAACATATGTCAAAAACGACTTTTCAGAACTTATTTTGGCATAAATGATTATTTATCGGTAAAACACAGCTTTTCAATTATTTTAAATCTTGTTTTCAATTGCTTAAAAAATTATGAATTGTTTAAACATTTTTTTCTCCCGTTTAATCTTGCAAAGTTTATAATTTTCGCGAGTCTTAAAATTCGTTAGCTGTATCATTAATCTCAAAAATACTAACTTCTTACCATTTTTATGGGGGAAAAGATTGTTGAAACGAATTGAAATCATTTAGATACTTTGCAAAATGTCTGAAACAGAGAAATATTACTCTCAAAATTCTCTCAAGATATTTCTAAGTTGAAATATCAACCATTATATTTTTGGTCAAGAATTATAAATCTTTTCTGATTGAATATTCAACTTCATTCAACATTCACTCGGTTTAAAGTTGATCTTCTTAAACCTCAATTATTTTGTTGAAAATTTAACCGTCCTCTAAAAAATTCGTCTATCACGCTTGAAAGTTGAACTATTTGGTTGAAATTGCAACAGTTTTCGTTTAAAGAATTATCTTGCTAATTTAAGAATTTATCCATTTAGTTGAAAATGCGACTACTTGGTTAAAAATTGAACTATTTTCTTGAAAATGTATCTCTCTTGCTTGAAATATCAACTATTTTGCTGTAAATGCAACTGTTCAGTCTAAAAGCAACCTTTTCGTTTTTTTTGTCAACTGTTCGGATTTCCTAGAATTTGAAGAATTCTTGGACTTCAGAGAATTCAAGGGATTTAGAGAAAGCAAGACATTCAGGGAAGTCAGAGAATTCAAAGATTTTAACGAATTCAGCGAATTCACTACGAATTCACGGAAATCTATGAATTCCTTGAATTCTATGAATTCGTCGAAAGTGAGGCTCGCTGGATTTTCAAACTTTTGCGCATGTCCGAATTCTTTCTCCCATTTGTTCTTCAGAATTGAAAACTTTCTGGCTATAGTCTTAGAAAGTTCATCATTTAACAATCGAATTTTCGGTGCACGTCTAAATTTCGACGTGCACAGATGGCACGTGCACAGTTGTCCGTCTGACCAACGACGTGCACAGTTGTCCGCCTGGCCATCAACGTGCACAGTTGTCCGCCTGGCCATCGACGTGCACAGTTGGGCACGTGCAAAGTGGCTCCTTGCAAAGTTGACCCCATCCCGTATTTGACAACACTTGATTGCACCCGGGGCAAAAAGAAAAGTTTTCGCCATTTTCCCTCTTTAAAATAAAATCTAACTCCTTCCAAAAGGAATTTCTGGGTCTGTCACCTCTAATCAGTTTTTAATAAATTAAGAAACTGTCAAGCAAGGCAGCCATATAAGCGCAGTCGCCATTTTGAAAACGTAAATTACATTTAAAAAAACTAGGGACGAAATAACTTACGTAATTTACATGTCAAAAACTTCGTAAATTACCTAAGGTATATTACGTACGCAGCCCTGGTCGCTATAAAGTAATCCTCTTCAAGCACAATGTGGAAAACACAAGTACCGATCCACCACTTTCAATAAATATGTCTGTGCCCATTATCGCAAGATTGCTAATTAACCATTGACATGCACAGATTTCTGCGATTAAACGTAAAAAATTTGTTTCAAAGACCTACCGAAAAGTTTCCGCTGTGACAACCATATCCTTGGAAATTCCCAACCCGAAAATTTACGTGTTTTGTTTTTCAACGGACCTATTAACTTCGAAGACCGTGGTGACTTTTAAACCCTTTATTTGATATCAAATTTATTTTATCGAATAAAGTGTGGTAAGTCGAAAATTCGGCGATTAATTCGCTACTTAATGTCAAGTATCATCCTTTTGGAGTGCCTTGTATGCGGGAACATGTGACAATTCATTGTTTATAGCCGGTTCTGTAAACATAAAGTCAGCAAGTCACACTTCGCTCACGTTACCCTCCTCCAGGGTAAAGTCGGGTATACTTTATCCACTTATCAATTACCCGGCGCGATATTACCCTGTACCCTAGCCGACTTTACCCACAAATAATGATTACCTGCAAAATTTGTTACCCCCAGTTTTTTCTGTGAATTTGAATTTTGTGTGTTTGTTTGTTTCAACTGAGTTGGAGAACGGAGTTCTCCGATATTCAACCCAGATTGGCTGGAAACGTACCGAATCGACGCTTGCGAATGCAACCACCGGAATATTCTCTTATCTAGGCAGGACTATCCAGGAGTTTAAAACAAGGTTTTCTATTAAAAATTATTTAATCTTTTTGCTCATATTGGTTCCTTTTACTGAAAAAAATTAAATTCTGACCTACTCAACTTCATATTGGCGTCAGTTCACTTACAACTTGCCAGAGCGAAGCCCTTCTGTCAACCGGGATCAGACCCGGAAATTGAAGATCAATGCTCCCCAAGGCGAGAAGTTTCCGAGTTTTTTACCATAATTTGACACCTGGCAATCATGGCGGACTTCTCAACCAGGCTAAGACTTGGAAACTAGGCCGCTTGATGCTGGAAGTGTTCAATTACAACCAAACAAAATCGGTATAAAAAGATCAATCAGGTTAAAATTTAATCAGACATTCAAAAAGTTTAATTTAAAACCTCCGTGAGGACTGAACCCACGTTGACTACTAAAGTTCAAAACTAAGAGCTAGGAAAATCAAGTCGATTTCTAATTTTGTCATGGCACCTAGATGGATTAGAATGACGCGTGATTTATTATAAACGTACTTGAGAACAGAGCAAAACAAAAATTCAAAGAAAAAGAACTCCTGGATATTAAAGGGGGCGAACATGCTCTAGAATTAGGATAACATGTCATCGCGTGTAATTTGTTAAGAGTAAAGAGGACAGAATTAACCAAGAGAACATCTAGCGAAATAGCGTTCGCAATTCCTATTCGCGCTCGAGTGAGCCCACCTCTTTAACGAATTTTAATTAATTACTGGTCAGTTTATGGATGGAAATATGGACGTTAATGGAGTCGCGTGAATCACATTGAATCCTTGGCATTTGTTGAACCAAGATCTCCTGGAAACTTCATATCAAGTGAATTCTTAGCTGCTAACTACTTCCGCTTCCAAAACTTGCGAATCCTAAAAAGCATCGTTACGAACACTGATCCAAACGGTAACCTTGTCCTAATTCCCAGGGTTTCATTAAGGGTAATTTTTCAAAATAGGGAGGTAAGGGCTACTTTTAATGTCCTCCCAACGCTCAATTCAGCCTGTGTTATTGGACGCGAGCTGTTGAACAGGGTCCATTAAAAGGAATTTAAACTACCACTTTCATGAACCCAAAATTATTCATGAAAGATGTTTCATTTGCGACAGATCTATTAAAGATAAAATCAAAAATAATCTCTTTGTGGGACGATTTAAATTTCAGGGTGCAAAAGTAGAATTTCATATGGAAGAGTTTGCAGTTAAGGATAAATCACGTGAATCAAATTAAATTAAATTCATCTTCCCGTGCGATCCGTGCCAACCATGAATTGACCAATGTTAAAACTGGTACCCCGGGTGGGACACTTTGAGCTTTTGAAAGCGACATAGCATTGCAGAAACGTGATCGCGTACGATCAAAACAGCCGCGTACGTTAGAGACAGAAATTCAAGTAGAAGGGGGGTAACGTCAACCGCGGTATCGACGTGGACGCCGAAATACATTACCGCAATTAATAAGGTTGTAAATCAGATAGCATGAACGCCAGGGCAATCGGACTAATAAATCATCATCGGCTGAATATAATTAAAATCAAAGTCACTTTTGACAATCTTCAAATTGAAATAAAATTAAAAGGTGAAAATAAATCGCAGTAAATGAAAACTCCGATTTAATTTAAATCAAAATCACACTTGACAGCCCCTAAACTAAAATAAAATCGAAATATGAAAACAATATCGGAATAGGTAGAAACTCCGATCTCACTAAAATTAAAACCACATTTGGCAATTTAGAAACCAAACTGAAATGAAATATGAAAACAAAATTACAAAGTGAACCTGTAACACAAATCTCCTAGAGCACTAATAATTAAGTAATTAAAAACGAGAGTTATAATTTAATCTAGATAAAAACTCTCAACATTTGAAAAATTAAAAATAGCAAAAATGGATAACCAAGAAAATAACAATGATAAATCTCAGGAGAAACTCAATGAGAAAATAAAATTATCTAAATCTGTGCTTTTAAGTTCTTCTGAAGAAATTCTAGAAACAAATAATACCCTAGAAGAAACTGATTTTGAAAATTCTGAACAAAGAATTGCAGACAATGACCAAAATGATTTGCTAACGCCCGATGATTTAAATGCCACGAATGTAGAGTTAGTGACGAACGATGGAGTAGATACATTATGTAATAGGGCTGAAAGAGGAACTGAAATTGAGACCCAATCGGAGCTAATTGAAAGCGAAGATACAGATAAAATGTTAGATCTGAGATTCAGTTCCAATTTAAATGTTTGAACTTTCAATTAAATAAACAGATAAAGTGTTTTAAACGCAGTTTAATTTATGACAGAAATAGAACAACGCCCCCCCCCCCCGCGAATACAAAAAATAGTTCAATTTAAAAAATTTATAATCTTGAAATTAATTTATTCCTGACAATAATAGTTATCAAATTAGGAAGTATTTTAATACATTTTAAAATTTTTTCTGAAATACCCTGGAATCTCTTATAAAGAGTTATAAAGTGCTGCATGTTCTTTCGGGCCATCAAAACGAGTGAAAATGAAGAAGTGAATCTTTCAACGACTAGTTTTCAGTTGTAGCACGAGCCTTTTGGCCACGTCAACAAACGTACTGTACAGGATATGATCAAGAAAGGCTTAGTGAAAGGTGCATTAGTGAATAGTTTTGAGTATTTCTTCTTTGATGCTTTTCAACAAGGAAAAGCGCACAAACTTCATCATCGAATCCAGGTGAATTCGTCCACACTATGTGGGCCAACGTCAGTCGATTCTCTAGGTGGAGCAATTTATTTCTTGACGTTCAAAGATGACGCAAGGGGCTATCGCTTCATCTACTTCGTGAAACATAAATCCGATGTTTTCGAAAAACTCAAAGAATATGAAAATCATATTATGAACAAATTTAATCAGGAGATGAAAACTCTTAGATCTGACAATGGCAAAGAATTTTCTAATTGGAAAATGCATGAATATCTAGCTGCACGTGGAAGCTAGTTTGAACATACAAGACCTTACACTCCAGAACAGAATGGGAAAGCTGAGCACGAGAACTGGACAATCGTTGAGTCTGCTCGCACTATGATTCTGGCTAAAAATATACATTTGTTTCTGTGGGCCGAGGCTGTAAATGCAGCAGTGTATTTACTGAATCGAATTGTCTCATCATAGGACGTAAAGCAACACCTTATGAACAGTGGGTCGGAAAGGTGCCAAACTTCGAACATCTACGAGTTTTTGGTAGGCTAATGTTTCTGTAATTGTCATGAAGTTTCCAACTGAAAGGACTGGCATTAAAAAAACGCATTTTTCTGCCGATAATGCCCGAATAATGCATTTGTTCATTAACCTTTCGGTGGTATACCCCCACCATTGCGTCGAAAACGTTACTTGGTGTACCTGAGACATTTAAACTGTACCTTGTAAATATAAAGTTTGATGGAATTTATTATTCTAAAATTTGAAGCATTCTAGCTTCAAAGACGCGTGAGATAATTTTAAATAAAACAAATTATCACAAAAAATGTTCTAATTACAGAAAATTTTAGATGAAAATGAAACTGCTTGGTTTCAAATTCAACTGTTCAGTTGAAAATTCAACTATTTTTTGGAAAACTTAACTTTTTAATTTGAAAATTCATCTATTTTAGTCGAACTTGCATCTTTATTGGATAAAGATGCGACTGTTTCACTGAAAATTCAATCATTTTGTTAAAAATTGATACTTTTTGGGCACAAAATTCAACCATATTTTGTTGAAAATTCAACTTTTTTGTTTCAAATTCGAATATTTTTTTTGGAAAATTGACCTTCTTACGTAAAAACTTTGACTATTTCAGTCGAAATCGCATCTTTCCTCGATAATAGTGCAACTATTTGTTTGATGATTAATCTTTTTTGCTTGAGAATACAACTATTATGTTGAAAGTATTGGTTGAACCACTTTGCTAAGAAACAATTTTTTGTTGTAGATTTACATTTTTAGTTGAAAATTGATCTCTTTGCTCCAAAGTGTAACTATTTTGTTGAAGACTGACCGTATTTAGTAAAAATTCATTTGCGTGGGTAGAAGTTGAACGACTCTGTTAAAAATTTGTTGTTTTTATTATGAAGGTTCACTGTTTGGCTGAAAATGTAACTATTTTGTTGAAAATTCGATTTTTGTTGAAAATGTATATTTTGTGGTTGAGAGTTTGAATTTTTTACAGAAAATTTGTCTTTTGGCTTCAAGGTTTAACAATTTATGTTAATTTTTTTTTCTTTCACGACTGAGAAATTTTCATTTGTTGAAAATTCATCTTTTCGATTTTTAAATTCATTTTTGCTAGATGAATTTTAATTTTTTTATTGTCAAAATATCCACTATTACACTTTTTTGTTGAGAATTCATCTTTTTATTTTGAAAAAGGCTGTGTCTAGTCATCCCGAAAAATGAGGGGGTTTGGACCAGTATTATTTATGTGGCGAGTCACAGCCAGGTGTTTGTGAGTCACATACAATATAACAATCTTGCGTAATTTGAGCCCCCACCCGAAAATTCGGGACGAGTAGCCAAGCTTATGAAAAATATCCCACTGATCATCAAGAATTTTGGGACGACGAGACACTGCGTTTGAAAAATCAATTATTTCCTTGAAAATATTTTGTTAAAAAGTCACCTTCTATGGTAGAAAAGTTATTTTTTTTTTTGGTTAAAATTAATAAATAAGTTTCCAAGTTCAAATTTGGTATCTGAAATGTTGTCTTATCATGTAGTATCAAGTGACATTCCCAGCGATTGGATTGATTTCTTCACTTAGAATGTGATTAAAAAAAATCACTATCATTTTCACTGTTTAAAACTTCATTTTAAAAGTTGCGAAAAATAATATTTTCACTTGAAGAGTTACGAGCGTAAAGGGGTTTCGATTTAATTTAGTATAGTACCCACATCAATTCAATCAAAATATGTACTGAATTTCAAGTCTAAGAAGATGAAATAACATTTTATTTAATTGATTTACTTATTATTTATAATTCCGAAAGCAACTGGCCTTACCTGGAAAAAACGTGGAATTGTCAGAGATTTTCTTGCCAGGATTTAAATTTTGTTACTATGAAGGTTTTTACAGTTTTAAATCATTTTTAGGTTCTCACTTTTTTATGTCAATTGATCGAGTATTTCCACTTTGTTTATATTTATAATTATATGGTGCTCATTTGACGAGCACTTTGCTTCCCATTAAAAAAAAAAAAAAATTGATTAGCATTTCGAACTCGAAAGTTCATTGCCTCACTACCCAATTCGGGTAGTGTTTCTAGGTGGATAAATACTACCAGTGTGGGTCCACCACACCCACGACGGGTCAACAACACGCAGTATTCCCCGAACGGTCTCCCATCCAAGTACTAACCGCGCCCAACACTGCTTAACTTCAGTGATCTAACGGGAACTGGTGTTTTCAGCGTGGTATCGCCGTTGACTTCCCATTAGCAATGTCAAAAACACATACACATCCGGACAATTGCTTCCATCAATTTTTTGTTGGTTAAGGAATAGTTGATCAGAACTTTTGTTCAAATTGACGGACAAGCCAAGTCCCTTCGACACAATGACAGTTTTGAATGGTTGCATCCAGTCGATTTTTTTCATGGGCGTATTATTCATAAAAGTTATTTGAAGTAATTGCTGCTAAGTATATGGGACAGGCTGCGAACCGGGTTGGTTGTCCGATTCGTCAGAAATAGGTGAGTCAGGCAACACAACGACATGGTAACATTTTGAGCAGTGGCTATGTAGTTGCATGAGGCAGCCATCCCGCTGATGCACCGCACCAACTCAGTTGGATGGCACAACCAACACCACCGTGTCTATTAAAAGTGGCTTCCTCAGCCAACTGAGTGGATGGCGCCCCAGCATACAACAAAATTGGCTATGGAAACAAATTTACGGGTCGGACCTTCCAATCATTTCTCTGAGTGTAGCGTGGAAAAAAAGAACGGGGCGTGGAAAGATATAAAATAGTGAAGGATATATAATAAAATTAAGGAAATAGGAAAAACCGTTTGGGAATATCTAAATCCAACTCAATTCTCCATAAAACGTGTTTGCTACTCTTGGGAAAAAGAATACACCACACGAAATTTGTCTTGCAGACTACCTTCAAAAAACTATTAAAATTCCACCTTTACCTACAAATACCCTCAGATTTGACATTTGGTCTACATTAGACCGCATACCGTTTGGCCAATCCCAACGGAATTCCCTCGAAAATCTTGAAAGAAGAAATCATTAGTATTTTGGAATCCACAATATATAACCTTTCACCCAAAAAGCGAATGACATACGGCGTAGGACCGCCAACATCTTACGGCAAGCACAACTTCCCTCCTCAAACTTAACAGATCAAGAAAAAAAAGCAATTAAAGAACTCAATCGGAATAAAGACTACATAATATACAGACAATGGCAACACAACAGTAGCTATGAATAAAGAAGACTAAAATAACAAAATCATAGACCTCCTAACTGACGGTAAATATGAAAAACTTAAAAAAGTCCCCGCAAAAATAATAGTCAGCAAGACAAAAACCCTTCTAAAAGACTCTAAACATGACGGCAAAACAATATCTAAATTAATACCTACTAATTCCATTGTTCAATATGTATAAGTCTCGACCTCTTAAGTATGTATATCCAATGAGTCAATTTTTGCAAGGTCAATAGAAAAAGACAATTTTCAATTTATACTAGACAGTGAGACGTTTCGGCTTAGATAGGAGCCCTCATCAGTCAAAATTTATTAAAGTTCCTAAAAAAAAATGTAAATAATATGAAACATTATAAAGTGCAAAAAAAGCGGAAAATCAAAGATAAAACAATGCGTTTATATAAATGATAAAGAAAAAACATACCTGAGAAGAAAAATGCCAAACATGGTCATTATTTTATAAAACAGAGTCAAAGATTAGATTTAAAACTAAATAAATAAATACGAAGGACGGAAACACATCGAGCCAGGATAGATAGCAAAGTCTGACTGTGTACGTATGAAAACTAAGGCTGGAAAACCAATTAGAAGGAAAATATGACTACTAAATGTAAAGTAGAGTGCTAAGTTGTTATAACTTGGTAAGCTGTTTATATTCAAGCGGGAAAAAATTTTGTTCAAATCTGATATTGACATTATTATCTATTTTGTTAATGAAAAAGTTTTCAATCCTTTTTCTGCGAGCAATACTATTCTCAACTGAGAGAATTTTAAAATTATCAAAATCAAAATTATGGCCAAGTTCTAAAAAATGTTCTGAGAGAGCAGTGTGATTTGAAGTGCTCGGATTTCTAATAGAGTTTTTATGTTCACGTGTGCGAGTTTCAATACATCTCCCTGTTTCTCCGATGTATGAAGAATCACAATCCTTGCAATCATATTTATAAACGACACCAGATAATTTACCTTTAGGTAAAGGATCTTTCAGATTATTGAAAAATTGGGAAAAACTATTGATAGGTTCGTAGATGGTTTTTATATTATAAGAATTTAAGATGTATTGAATCTTTTCCGAGATATTTTTTATATATGGAAAGACAGTAAAATCAATGTACTTTTTTGAATTATTACTATTCTTTTTGAATTTGAAAAGGTTCGGAATTGTAAAACTTGTTAGTTTCTTTTTTTAAACAGGGATCAATGAGTGATTTAGGGTAGCCATTGTTAATTAGAGTTTGTTTAATTAAATTAATATTTTTAGTTCTAAACGCAATGTCCGAGATGCGAAACATTCTAAAAAATAGGCCAGTAGCGATGCTAGTTTTATGACTGTAAGGATGTGCAGAATCAAAATGCAAATACCTCCCAGACCAGGATTGCTTTTGGAACCAATCGATTTTTAGAGAATTATCGATCCTTTTGATGAGAGTGTCTAAAAAGCAAATTTGCGAATTATTTCCAACTTCAATTGTAAATTTAATATTAGAGTGGTAAGAGTTGAACAAGTTAAGGATAAAGTCCAGCTTATCAAGAGGAACATCAGTAATTATATCGTCGACATAACGAAATAAAAACGGAATAGCAAAAGGTAACAATGACAAACATTTAGGTTCTAAATTTTCCACAACTAAGTTCGCAGCTGAAGGGGAAAGTGGAGAACCCATAGCGTTTAGAACTAAAAATATTAATTCAATTAAACAAACTCTAATTAACAATGGCTACCCTAAATCTCTCATTGATCTCTGTTTAAAAGAAGAAACTAACAAGTTTTACAATTCCGAATCTTTTCAAATTCAAAAGAAATATAAAAACCATCTACAACCCTATCAATAGTTTTTCCAAATTTTTCAATAATCTGAAAGATCCTTTACCTAAAGGTAAATTATCTGGTGTCGTTTATAAATATGATTGCAAGGATTGTGATTCTACATACATCGGAGAAACAGGGAGATGTATTGAAACTCGCACACGTGAACATAAAAACTCTATTAGAAATCCGAGCACTTCAAATCACACTGCTCTCTCAGAACATTTTTTAGAACTTGGCCATAATTTTGATTTTGATAATTTTAAAATTCTCTCAGTTGAGAATAGTATTGCTCGCAGAAAAATGATTGAAAACTTTTTCATTAACAAAATAGATAATAATGTCAATATCAGATTTGAACAAAATTGTTTCCCGCTTGAATATAAACCGCTTACCAAGTTATAACAACTTAGCACTCTACTTTACCTTTAGTAGTCATATTTTCCTTCTAATTGGTTTTTCAGCCTTAGTTTTCATACATACACAGTCAGACTTTGCTATCTATCCTGGCTCGATTTAAAACCGAAAAGTCTAATTGTCTAGTATAAATTGAAAATTGTCTTTTTCTATTGACCTTACAAAAAGTGACTCATTGGATATACCACTAATCCCATCTCTCCAAAACTTCAGCGAATGATTTTCGACATAGTATCTTCCATGAAGAAAGTACCAATCTCTGGTACAATCTTTATGAAACAGCTAGAAACTAAAATCTTCAACCAATCAAACCTTAAATCAGAATTTTGGTGACGATACTCTTACAACACTTTCGTCATCTGGAGACATGGAGTGGATGAGCTACACAAGCTTCCTGGTTTCATCAATCGATTGCAACCCCATATCCAGTTAATCATGGAAATTGAATAAAATGGAAATTTGCCTTTCTTGGACGTACTAGTTTACAAAAAATCTGATAGAAAATTAGAAGTAATCAATCATCAACTACTTCGTTCAATACAAATGAAAATTTAAGCAGAAATTTAATCAGATTATTTAACCAGATAATTTCTTCGAAAGTTGTCGTGTTGTCTCGATTTTCACATAAAAGCTTTTACCTTCCATTTGAGATGAGAATGTATTAATTAAAATGATCGTAATAAAAAAATCTGAAATGATATCATTATCTACGAGGGACTATATATCTTGATACTAATAAAGTCGTTATTTCACATATATGTCTGAGATAACGGCTACTTATGTACATATTTGTACTCTGATGATGCAATGGAATATTCCTTAGACACAGTTGTTGACCAAATTATTCACTGAAGCATTAATCCGATCTTTCTCTACTTAGCGACAATGCGGATGGTCTGTACGTTTGTTTGCACTTTGGCGGTCATGGTTAATTCTATTGATGAATATAATAATATAATATATCTGTTCTTCTTATTGTGTTTCATATAATACATGCATGAATACGGCTATTTATCAGGCCTGTGGAGCAAGCCTAAAGTCCATCTTTGCAGCTTATAGTCATATAATAGCCATTTGTATATATACACTGTAAAAACTAGAGATTTCTTTTTTTACAGCATTATTTTTTTTTCGCGTCCTATCTATGAAAGGATAACTTCATGCTGTTATTTTCAGTGCAAAAAGAAACTATTCTGGATTCCTGCCAGTGGCAGTGGTCTCATTTAAATACCACTTGAGACTAATTTTTCTCAGTCTTATTGTTTTTACAGTCTATGACGTCAAAACTTATGACGTCATAGATACACATGGCCAATACATACCTTCCAACTTGAAAAGCGGCACTTAAGGTCGGTTCCTGCGACTCGCACTGGAAAGATACACTCATCAATAATGTCCCTCTTTTCCCACTTGGTGCATTATATACTATTAATATTACCACAGAGACTTATGAGCAAAGAGTTGAATTTTCAATTCAGATAAAGGAATTTCTAACACGATAGCTAATTTTTCCTCGAAATAATGGAATTTTCAAGTAAAAAAGATGAAACTTCAAGAAAATAGTTTAATGTATGGTGGGGAGTTCTTATAATTAAAAATTCTTTCTCATAATTTGTATTGAATTAGCAATAGGATGCTTTCTGCGAAGAAACGTTAAATACAGCTAAAGATTTCAGACACAAATTCGTTGAAGAAAAACAAATGAATCTTCTATTTCTTCTTGCAGAATGCAGTTCGCAGCCTTCTTCTATCTCTGGCACTTCTTCTACTTCTGCTGCTCGACAACAACATTCACCTGACCGGACATCTCCTCAGAAGCCTCCACTCCGTTCCAGATCCATTTCTCCTCTGGGCAGGATTCCTTCAGATCCAGTATTTGGATGTACAATAGAAGAACTTGGATATGTTCGGCTCATTCATCGCAAAAATGGAACCCAGCAATTTGAATTTCGAAGATAAGTTTGAGCGCGCCTAGGACGCGCACCTGTTGTATCTCGCGCTTCGCGCTCGATGATATGTTTATCTCGCGCTACGCGCTCGGACACATTTGCCTGACGCTTTAAGCTCGGTTCATCTTGGTTTTCGCACTTCATGTGCTTACTATTGCGCGCTTCGCGGGCTAATGCTCTCTTAGTTAGCTTCATCGTTATGACCTGCTTTTGGTTTAATTATGTAAACTTTACATAGAAAGAGGAACTAATTTACTTAAGGTTCTATCGACCTTAAGGAATACATTCTCATCAAGACACTCGCGCTTCGCGCTCGATATTTCGTTTAAAAATCATGTAAGTCTTGCGCCACGCTCGTTTCTGTTCATCGTTGAATGTAAATTCAAAAGTTTGATCGCGATCACGGCGCGCGATTTGGTTGTCGCGGTTCGCAATGACAATATTTTATGTTCAATGTTCTTCAAATAAAAATTATTAAATTTGTATTTGCTTCAAAATGAAGAAGGAAATTCCTTCACTTCAGCGTACATTTCCGTATCTGTCTAATAAAAAATAAATCATACAATCAGAAAGATTTCTTCTAACTATCTGAAAAGGGGCGAAAAAAAGTATCTAAGTTGTTTTTGGAACATATATATGATAAATTTTCAAATGATTATTGAAAAATGGACATTTGACAAAAATGGGGGGAGGGGTCAAATTTTACACAAATCTAATACCTTCTCTGGATTAGAATGTAAAAATGGAATAAATTGTTCGAATTTTCAAGTACCATGAACATTAATTATTTAGGCCATTTCCCTTTCGGGGTAGGCGTGATTCGCACGGTTGGAAAATAGTAATGTGGGGAAGGAGATATACATGTTTTAGATTGATCTAGAATTTGCGTGTTATTTATCTAAATAACACGTTCGTCCCGCAACATTGCTCCGACCCAGGTGGCTGATCAATCTCTCTAGTGATCACCCCAAGTAAAGAGCCTCATAAAATTATTGTGTGTGCGGTCCCCCACTTGGGCCTAGTAGTATCTAAGGTCTTTCGTTTCAAGTGTCATACACTCTACTCACATTCTTTTTATAAACTATTTGTCGCCACACTTTTCTGTCTTATGTATCTTCGGATATCCCGGTTTCTGTAAATTTTCAATCTTGTTTCGCGTTTGTTTCATTTGTTTGGTTCTATTTCTTCTCCATCCCCGCCCTAAGCTCATTTTGGAGACTAGAAGGTGATGGTCAGTATTACATTCAGAGCCCCTCATGACTTGTGTCTTTGACGAGTTCTCTTAGTCTTTCATCCACAATAACGGTGTCAATTATACTGTGGCTATTTTCTTTACGCCAGGTGTAAATGTGGATCATTCTATGTATAAACCAAGTATTTGTAATAAATACGTCCTTTTCTAAGCATAAGCTATCTCGTTTTAACCTTTATTCGCTTTTCCTTGTTGGCCCCCCCATATTTTCCCCCCCCCCGCCCTCCTCCCGGGGGGGCCGCCGGGGGGGGGGCGCAAGGAATGGAAACCGAGAGACTCACAATTGGTTGACGTTTTATTCTGAGAAGTTCACCAGCCCTCAGCAGCGTTGTATTAGGTAGAAGTTCCCATGTTTCGATCGGCTAATTCCCGGCCAACCTCTAAACGACGAGCCAATAACTCTTTTTTTTGTTTTTTTTTTTTGACGCACAAATTTTGTTTCATCGTCATTCGTCGGATCTTGCATATTTTTGTCGTAAAATTGAATTTTTGGATTTTTAATTATTTTTTGCGCAATAAAAATGTGAATTTTCGATTTTTCGAGAAAATTCAAAAAGTCGTTATGATAATCTTGTAGGGCGTTGAAAAAGAAACACTTTTCTCGTCTCGACTTTTTTCCGTATAGTGCGTTGTTTGGCTGAAAATTTTGATTTTATCAAAAAATGTCATGAGAATAAATTGTTTGAATTTTCGATGACTATAAGCGGCCGTACATATGATTTTCAAATTTTGAAAAAAATGGTCTAAAAAATTTTCAAAATGCTCTCACTTTATGAATTTTTATCCAAAATGGCTGGCTAACGAACTTGACCTTTAGTTTAGGAGACTCATATTCCTGGTGTTCAAACGAATTTATTTCTCTATTTTCTCCCAATTTCTTGAAAAATCACCCTGTTCCCTCCCTTTTGGGAGCATTTTGGGCTCTAAAGTGTGATATTTAATTAATTTCAATTTTTTTATCCACTATTGTAATTTAAAAAAGCGGAGAAATGCAGAATAAACGTGAAATCCGATATTCAGCCAACGGCTACGTTACTTCCGAGTGGGAGGACAATTTGACGTCAGGACGGGTATCAAGTTCACAACCCGGCCTAAAAACACGAAGGTCTGTGATGGGTCGAAAACTCGATCCAGCCCGAAAGTTTAATTTTGAAACACTTTTGATATTTGTTAATTGTATTCAGTGAATAAATTTCAAGTAATCCTAAAAAGCAGTCCTATTCACGAGCGTTTTCTTGTGAAATTAAAATGGTTTATAAAAAATTTATATTTGGTTCATTATAAAAAAAACTCGATAAACGATATCACATGAATTATTTATATTAATTTGTGCACTAATGAAGGCTTGGAAGATATAAAATTGGACGAATAAAGATCTGATTTCTGGAACCTTTTTTTAAACTAGGAACGTATGTCGACATAATTTTTCAGATGCCGCTATTTGTTCTACACGAGGACATAGACCAGAAAACCTCTATTAATGTTCAATGTTCAATAAACATGTGTTTGTCTCCAGGCTCAAATTTACGATGTCGAGTAAGATAGTGACTAGAGGCTATCCGTATACGACGCATATATTTTTATGGGCGAGTGAGGCAGGAGCTCAGAAAGGGGGAGACAGCAAATCAAAATTGGCTACGTGGAATAAGAAAAGCTCACTAGCATATGTATGGAAACATATTGTAGAAAATTCCTTTTCTTGCCACATCAGTATTATCTACTGTCGTCTACTCTAATCTACTCGACTAGTGAAAAATGAGGGTAACCGTCGGCATTCGATTCCTTGCTTTCGCAGTTTTCCTATACATCGCAACCCCTAACATGGTTCACACCCCTCACTTCTCATACTTTCTACCTACTCGATTTCCTGACTTCACCTTTCTCAACTTCTCAACCCCTCGCATCGCACACTTCCGATCCCATCCCTTCCCTCACTTGTCCATCTTCAACTTCCGCTAATTTCTCTCACACACTTCTACTTCTCCCTTCCCTTACTTCTTCCTCATCCATATGAATTCCATTTATAAGAATGATATAGATCGAAATAAAGCGTCAAAATGAATTTAAAAAAAATTTCTTCACCTGTAAAATTTGTTTTTCTACCTTATATTATTCTTTATTTTTACCTTAGTGCGTAATTAAATATATATGAGAAAGCCGCTAGGAATTAAAATTTAATCAGAAATTCAATCAGATTATTTAATCAGATTATTTAATTCCTTAATGAGAATGATCATAATAAGAAGTGTCACATGATATCATTATCTGGGAGGGACAATCTTGACACTACTAAAGTCGTTATTTCACATATATGTGAAATCACGAATACTTCTGCATATATTTGTACTCTGATGATGCAATGGAATATTCCTTAGATAAATTTTTTGACAAAAGTATTCTCAAATGCATTAATCCGATCTTTCTCTACTTAGCGACAATGCGGATGGTCTGTACTTTTGTTTGCACTTTGGCAGTCATCGTTGATTCTATTGGTGAATATAATAATATAATATATCTGTAATTCTCATTATATTTCATATAATACATACAGAAAAAACTAAGTGTAAACTTCAACCGGATTTCGGGGTAAAGATTACCCGTAACAAAAATTACCTCATGTGGGTAAACTTTCCCTGACGTCTCGGTATTTTTCTGGTTTTACCCACGCTTGTGGGGAACTTTTGACAGTTCTAACGATTCGGCAAAACAGCCTTTATTAAGCCGCACTTATCCGATTTGCCTGTTACACCAACCATCAGCTAACTTCACTTCAGCGATTCAAAGCTAGTGGCTTCCAATTTTCAAGACGGTGGTGACAACTTTGATGAGAACAAAAGACAGTTTCTGCCCATCGAGGGTAATATTTGTGTTTTACCAACACGAACAGGTAAAAGTACGAAATCACCTGCAACACTATTTCCCTAAGTTTTTTCTGTGCATGCATGAATACAGATATTTATCAGGCCTGTTGAGCGAGCCTAAAGTCCTCATTTCCAGCTCATAGTCATACGAGAGTCATTTTTACAAGGAAAAAATGTGCACTTGAGGAATTACTGAACTAGTTACGTTGAGGCGGATATGATCAAAATTCGGTGAATTAACAATAACTGTTCTGTAAATCATTTCGAACTGTTGTATCATAATTACAGAACTGATAATGAGTACGAAAAGTAGGTGTCGTGAAAGTTCAAAATGATTATTACGAATAAGTTGAAGAGAAACTACATCTGAGCTGTGAGAACCACGGTTCTCGATCGCTCAAAGTTACAGAACTCTACTGTATTTTGAAATACATGGCCGTGGCGGCGCGCTACACATACGTGTGTCGCAGACACAGTTGCGATACGGCAGTACAGTTGCGTCAATGTGTGTCAGTGTTGTGCGTCCCGGCATCGCATCAGCGAGATTCAATGAAGAATCACAAATCAAAATTACAAAAACAATAAATCAATGGAAATTATCTGTCCTCAAAATGACTGAAATACCTAGGCTATAACATTAAGCAAAACAGCTTCTTAACGATGTTTTCAGAAAACGGCCCAGAATTTCGTCTTGTTCAAGCCATTCTCATATCTGATTATGATTTTCAAATAATTTCAAAATTGCTTGGTGACTTAATAGTAAAGACTTAATTAGTGAAATAGAATTAGTGAATAAAAATCTGATAAAATTCAAAGAACTTAAGATGAATTTAAAAGCCTTCAAATTGAATTTGAAAAATTGAAAATTTAAATAATCCGCGGAATTCAGTGGTTCTTATGGGGATTTAAAAAAAAATTTAGAACTGGGAAATGGGTGTAGATCTGAATTTAATAATGTGGTTAAACCTTGGAATCTTTGTTTTAATTTTTTTAAAGAAAAGTCACTAAAGTGTTATTTTAATTTCCAAAAAGTGATTACAAAATTAATTATAACTTAAGTGTGGCAGATCTGTTTATAGAAAATTCGAATCAAATTCAAAATGCAGAATTTCATTCTGCCTCAAACATGTATTTTTTGAACATCAAAGCATATATTTGTTGTAGCAAAGTTTTAATTGAAAGTTTTTTTTCAAGCTTTACTTCTTATTCATATTAGTATTTATTTCAGTCATTGTTATACTATTTTCAATCTACGCATATTTGTTGGAATTTTTACCCATACATTTTTTTAGCATTCTCTTATAATTTGTGTATGTTTTGTTTTGAGCGATATGGTAAAAGATACAACATTTCGACATCAAATATTTAAAACTAAGTTCAAATATTTTTGACCAAAAATTTTGACCACAGTATGGCCACAGTAGAATTTTCAAAAAATCGATTTTTGTTGGCTTAAACGATCCTTTAACATTATAAAAATAAGATACTATTCGATTTACAGCAAAATTTTCTTTTTTTTCACCAATTTGGACGTATAACGTGAGGCTCAGTGTGACATGCTCGTAGAGTACTATACTATAGACTGGCTATACGCAGAAATACAAGGTCTATTAAAGGCATGAAAAAGGAAATTTGTGCCACTCTTTACCACAAGCTTTCCACCGATGAGAAGCCATAGCATGAGAAATGCTCATTCGGTGCCAAATCTTGGCATACGTGACAACAAGCGAAGGCAGCAAATACAAGTTTAAACGCATTTTTCTCAAAACAGCTCTTATTTAGAATAACGGACATTTTTTTATTTTCCTCTAGGTTAAAAATTGTGGCTGCTAGCTGTCAAGCCGCGGAGCCCCTAAAAAAATGCTTACACGGAAAAAATTAGTTGTTGAAATTTGAATGACTGAGTCAACCACTCTAGGATAGGGCTAAACGTATGTCAGAAATTGGAAGAATTGTCTTTAGAAACTTGATTGATACATGTATAAAAAATAGAAAGAGTTTCGAAAGTACAAAATAATTTCAATGAAAATGTGAAGACCAGAGGAATAGAGTTCTTGAAACACTGATACACTAATGCTTTGAAGCCAGTCAATGAAACTTTCGATGACTCCTAACGAGTTTTTAGAAAACAGTGTAGCCAAATTGAAAAAATATATATTTCGCGGTTATATTTACTATATTGTTATTCACATAGACTCACGCTTAAGATATATTTATTTTTACAGATACACACGAACCTATGAAAAATCGAAACAAATTTTGCGGCGGGATTCAAACTAACTAACACCTATGTCTATGGCGCATCGAACGCAACTTATCCCTAGCAACTAGACCCCACGGCTAACTTAACACATTGAATATTTTGCACAGATCCCAGTGAAAAGCCAAATTTAAATCCGCGCTCATTTGTTCATTGCCGGTCACCGCGACTCCATTCAGACTTTATTGAATAATTGAAAAAATTATTGAATAATAATAATAAAAATTGAATGCTTGTCTAGAACTTTGTCAAAATCTGCTGAATACAAATTCGAAAACTGATGTTTCTAGATTGTGTTCCAATAATTCGATGACTTTTTTCACTTTTTCGATGAAGTCTGCGATTCTTTAATCAAAATTATACGAGATTCTAAACAAAAAGTGGCCTATCCTAGAATGGTTGGCTAGGCAAGAAAAGTTTCGACAACTTATTTTTTCCGTGTAGAAAAAGACTTAACAGAAGTCGGCCATCATAATTCAAAAAAATATCTACATAAATATTCTCTGATTCTTTGATATTGGAGCTTCATTTACATATAATTAGTTTTTAAAATAAATGAAGTTTTCATACAAAAAAAATGGGTGAATATACCCATGATTTCGCTCCCGCTACTTAATCATTGTATATATAGAAAATAAGAGTCAATAAAGAGACTAAACTAAAATCAAGTCTAAAAGTTATTTGCGAATGAGATTTTGTTTTTAAATATAGTTCCTTGACATGATAATTTTCAACCCAAAATATAACTAAAACCAACTGAAAGTGACTAACGTGTATTAACAATATGTCTAATGTTTTTTTGAATTAACAAATAAAACAATGAGTTAAGTTGAATTCAAACAAAAGCAGTAAATCGTTTATTTTCATTAAGGTTATTAGAGCGTTCATGCACTCGTCTTCTAAAAATAATATATGTTCATTTAATAACAAAAATGTACGGTGGGGAGTTCTTATAAGTGAAAATTATTTCTTATAATTTCTATCCAATCATCAGAAAGATGCTTTCTGCGAAGACACGTTGAATTTAGCTAAAGATATTAGACATACATGTGCTGAACAAAAAAAAAATAATAATCTTCTATTTCTTCTTGCAGATTGCAGTTCACAGCCCGACGAGAAACCTAATAGCGGACTCAATCCTGGCCCTTCTACTTCTGCCTCTGCTCGACAACAACATCTGCCTGATCGGATTCCTCCGAAGGACGCTCCTTTTTGTGGCAGGTCCAGGTTTCCAGCTAGCAGACATCCTAATGGCGAATATAATCCTGCAATTTGAATTTCGAAGATACGCTATTCCTGCCGGTATGTCAATTCAATTTCTAGATAAACAAAATAGATATAGCCAGAGAATATATTGTATTATCAACATCCAATGATGAAATTTTTGCAATATTGGATGATAGTGGGACTCTTCGTGGAATTTATAGGAAAGATAAAAATAAGTCGCGAATAAAAATAAATATGATGAGCGGCGTAATTGATAATTTCACTCCAGATGAGAAAAGGAACTGTCCAGTAGGCAAAAAATGTCCAATCTTCCCAAACACTTTTATTAAAGCTTCTGCAAATTACGATTCACTACAGTTTGAATGGATTCCCAATGTCGGAGGTAGTCCTTGTTCTTCTTCTTCTGCCAGACAGTCTAGGTCTTCTCCGGGCAGGCCTTTTCCTCATGAAGTACTTGGGGATCGTCCATAAATTACGTAAGACGTTTTTCTTTTGTTTGAATAAAGAGAGGAATAAAATTGCTGTGAAGTTGAGAAGGACACAACGCTATAAACAAAAGAAAAACGTCTTACGTAATTTATGGACGATCCCTTGGATATGCAATTGAAAAACTTGGATATATTCGGCTTATTCCCCAGGCAAATCAGAACCGGCAATTCGAATTTCGAAGATATGTTATTCCGGCCGGTTTACCAATTAAATTGCGAGCAGAAACGAATAAATATGTGCCCCTGCCAACCCGAGAGCATATTGTTTTATCAACATCCAATGGTATCGTTTTTGCAATACTGGAGTATACTGGAATTCTTCTTGGAATATATAAGGCAGATGTATATAGTTCGAGAATAAAAATAAGCATGATGAGCGGTGCAGTTGACGATATGACTGTAACTGAAATGAAGGAATGTCCTGTAGGCAAACGTTACCAAATCTCTTCAGGCTGGTTTAAAGAAGCTGCTTCCAATGAAGGTACTCTACAGTATGTGTATCATCAATTCAATAGAACAAAGATATACTGAAATATAATAATTTCTGTAATCCGTAGTCGGATCAAAATTAAATAAAAGGATTTGAATGCAAATCTATTATGGTTATAAAGTCTTATTTTACTACATCTTTTATTAATCCCCACAAAGCCATTCAAATTTGTTTTCTCCGAATATTCAAAATTCAGACAATTGCATGATTTTGAGTTTTCAGACACAGTCGCGCAGCCGTATTATTCACGCGTAACGACATGCACAGTGGGGCGATTTCATTTTGTAAACAACCTTCTGACTTTTATTATTATTTTGGGCTCAATGCGCAGCAGTGTCTGTGAGTGAAAAATAATTCATAAGTAATATTATTTGTTACAAAACATTATAATATCATATAAAATTATATTATCATTATCGAGTATTCGGCTTCAAGGCAATATTTGGAGAAAAAATTACTTGCTTTTATCGACAATGTGTAGTGGATCATAAAAAGGTATTGTTCGATACTATTTATTAATCTTTTATATGCTCTTTACTTTTGGGTAAGCGAAAGTGAGAAGGAATTATCTTATAAGATAGTAAGAGACAGAAGAGGTAGGGGAACCATAGGAGGGAGTGAGAGAAAAGGTTGCCATCTTTGTAAAGGAGGGATGTATGGTGGGTGGACTTTAAGGTAGGTGAAAGGTGGGTGTCATCGTAGGAGGGAAAGAGATAGCGGAGAGGAGTAATCTGGAGAGTACCAGAGGAGAGAGTGAGACGATAAATTCATGGGTGTTAGAAAGAGGGATTGATATATCTATCTCCTAAGATAGGCTGTGTTCGAGAATTGTCTGGCAGCAATAGTACTGCCAGTAGTTTTTTCAGGCGTTCGGAAACCGCTGACAGTGCCATTGGTGACAACTGTCACAACAAGCATATTAAAATAAATCCATGGAGTCTATTCTCCATAAATCATTGATTGCTCATTTGCTTGCTTCACACTTCGGCGTGGGTGAGATGGCAGTGAATAATGAAAATTTATTAGAGACGCTTGTGTTAGTGGGAAGTGACAGTGCTAATGTTGATAGCGAGGATGAATCAGTGTTGGCGCAAATGGTTTTACAACGGCATCACCAAACTTTCCTTGGCCCTTTTGTTGAGACTTCCTTATATCGGACCATTTGTGGGTGAGGTAGTTCGGTTGCGGGATGACCAGCATTTTTAAGGAAATTTTCGGTACACACATAACCTCAAAAGCAACTGGAAATGGGAGGCTTTTTCGGTGATTTACACCGGAATTTCGGAGTAAATAACAACAACAAAAATGAATGGATGTTTGAGGAGGGTGGGGTCACATCGCACCCCCTTCCCAAGTCACACCATTTTTTGGAAATGGAATGTGATGTTACTAAACCCACCCTTCTAACGGCTACAAGTATCTATTGATTGATTTATTTCAGCATTGCTCATTCTGTTATTAGTCATGTATCATTTTGAATACATAAGTAAATACAAACAATATCTTAAAGTTTCAAATGACAATTTTACAATAATTAATTCTGCTAAAACTCGTGGAATTCCCGTAAATATTCCAAATGTTATAGGATTTCTGAATGGCTTCTCGAAAAAATCAGTTGAGAAGCTTAAAAATATCGATAGGCTCTTGACATAGAATCTGGATTGTTTTTACAGCATATGCCGAGACACCTTTCAGACGATTTTGAATCGATTTGAATTGGAGCTTCAACGGGACGGCGCAACAGGCAGAGAGAGATTGTCGCCTGAAGTTCAGCTGCTCGTAGCACTATGGAGTTTGTCGACACCTGACAGCCACAGGTGAGGTTCTTCATCACTCCTGAAATGTAACCTGGAGAATGTAAAATTTATAATAATAAGGAACCATACAAAATTTTCTCCTGTTTTTCCTGACGATACTTTCAACATTCTTATTTACGAATGTATACTAGCTCAGTACGACAAATTATATTCATGCCTTCACATGTTACAGATCAATTGCTGCAAAGTTTGGCATCAGCAAGAGCTCTGCTTGAGAGTGCGTAATGCGTGTCTCCAATGTGGTGTATCGTCACGTGGATGAGCTCATCAAATGGCTAACAGAAGAAGAGGCTGTGGCGAATTGGGAGAGAGATCTCCAGCATGACATGGGCTCAGAGGCGTAACGGGAGCATTAGACTGGACACAGATCCAAATTACTGCTCCGCTAGGTCCACAAAAACAACACTGGATAAATCGACGTTCTGTTTACGCCATGCAATTGCAGGTCCGCATTTGTTGTATACAAGGGTCGATTTTTCTAAACTAGAACATTGTGCGCGCTACACGCGCAATTATTATCCTTTTCTTAGGCAAAAAAGTCTGTTTATTTCTGTATTTTGTCAATTATTCATCTTTTTCTGATAGAAAACCTTTTGATTGATGATTCATCATTTCCGTTGAAATACCTTATTTCATTTTGAAATAATTGTTTAACTGTAAATTTAACTATTCCACGTTTGGCTGAACCTTTATCTTCTCCGATTAATTATTCCGCCATTAGGTTAAAAATTGAATTGAAGATTGAAATACTTGTTTGCAAATTCATGCATTTTATTTTAAATGATTATTTTTTGGTAAAGAAGACCTTGGTTGAAAATTAGCTTCTTAATTGAAAATTAATTTTTGTAACCCAAAATTAAACTAAATTTTTAGTCGAAACATTTTTTTAAATATATATTTAATCTTTTTGGTTGAAAATTTCACCATTTCGTTGAAAATCTATTTTATTGGCTTATAAAGATATCGCTCTGAAAGGAAACTGAACCGTTTTATTTTTTGTTAAAAATGTTGTTTTTTTTCAGTTAAAAATCGATCTATTCTGTTAAAAATTTGTCTTTTTTCTGTCTGCATATCAACTATTATACTTTTTGTTGAGAAATCATTTTTTTTATTAAGGACGTATTTTGGGTTCAGAATTCCATCTCTTGGTACAAAAATTGTACTGTTTGGTGGAAAATTTTTTGTAGCAAAATAAGATTTTTTTCGAATATTCATCTTTTTTGTTTGAAAGTTAAATTTTTCATTAATTTCATTTCCTTTCTTGCAGAGAAAACCAAAGCGGCTTTAGATGTCGCGATGTTGACTCTCGCTCAATCTCTGACCAAGAGACTTGAGTCGAAAATTAAGTCGGATGAAGCAGAGATGACGCTACATGAAATGAAGCTGAAAGCGTTCAAGAGGCTGGCTGGAGAACTGGACTGATTTTCTACAATACGGACATGTTTCGTCATGCCTATAATAATATATTAAACTTGCTCTATTTAATTTACCAAAAATTTGTAGCAAAGCTTTTGTTCTTTTGAAAGCTCGTCGAAATGCTTCATTCAGTATTTAAAAGAAGATTTTAATATAAATTTGCCAAATATACATTCGGTCAAAAAAGTACCCGGAATTGGTCAATAAAACAGAAACTTTTTGAATGGTCAATTCCCGGTACTTTTTTTATAGAGGTATGCTTTTCAGAAATTTTAAGGTGCCTTTCGATCCGCGATATCAAAAATATTCACGCTGTATTTGTCAATTGAAATGGAAATACGTACTGATCTGTGCGACGGGAAATTCTCATTCTATCTTTAGTATTTTGAAATTGCTTTGTATGCGTCATTAAAATAAATTGGATACTAATATGCAGAGCAACTCTAATCATTTTGTATACGGAATAATTGTAACTTTTTTTTGTACGTGCTTACCTGAGCTCAATGAGGTTATCCCCAATAAGTACAATCAATATTGTTTAGATATGAAATGCGAGTTCTCGTATATAGCTTTAAAGAGGCTGTGCTGCAAGTATTACATGCTACATCACGTGTTGTATTTTCGACGACTTATTGCGATTATTATATCTTTGCCATTATGCATGCGTTAAAGCTACTTTTTATATTTCAAATGTACGCAAGTGTTACTTTTTTTATGCTAGGGTGGTCTAAAAAAAGGCTTCTTTTGAGATGATAATACGCTTTTCGATTCTTTCTACATTTTTATCAAATAATGATCGGCTGATTCTAATATCGAGTTCTCCATGGCAGCGTCAAACTTGGCGCAAAACGCAAAAAGTCAAATTACTAAACGCTTCGGCCAATGCCAGTATTGCTTTGGATTACTAGCAGAATATCATTGGCTGAAATATCGCGTAATTTGACGTTTTGCGGTTTGCACCAAGACTGAAGTTGCAATGGGACACCACCCTTAATCTAGGTTTCAATAACATGATCAGAAAATGTGCTGAAGATATTCGCTGCTCAGAAATTTGGATTTCTATGCCTTCTTTCTTATTGTCTCACTTAAGCTTGAAAATATAACCCTCTAAAGAGTTTAAAAAGACTTCACAGAATGGAGGTGTTCACCGAGGACATTCGAAAGTTATTCCATATGCTAATATAGTTTTATGAACAAAATTTTTTTACCACGAAAAATCGCATTTCTCAATCTTGGTTTTGCTACGCGCGTGATTACATCATTCCTCGTAAGGTGTCAGCACCGTTAGTCAATTACTATTAATATATTTTTTTTAATTAAGTTTGTAACTTTCGCCTCACTTATTCCTAAATTTTTTTATTTATATGAAAGTCCTTTATGAACTGATTGAATAATCAATTAATTATTTGATATAACAAAATATTATAATGAATTAATTATAACTATTTTCTGAAACTGAACTAAGCTTACTGCCACCATCTTGATCCCAGTGATATTACACATGCTTTTAAATCCAGTAATTCCAGTAAAGGTTACGTCACGCAAAATTACACCGAATCGCCATGATTGATGACGTTTTTCGGTCGACAGCCAATCGCAACGCTCCAAAGAATAATATTGTCTACGTTGGCATCACTGCAACAGTTCTCATCGCCCTCGCAGCAGTAATTTTTATGACGTCACACCAGTACCTCCAGTACTCCCAGTCAATTCTCGAACACAACCATAGTCTGTCGGCTGAAATGGCTGGTATGCCAGCTGTCTGAGCGGAAACGGGCAGGCTAGTATGCCAGCTATCCCGTTAGCGGAGGAATGAGGGGGGGGGGGAAGACGTGAAATGACCAGAGAGAAGAATTTTGTATTTCAAGTTTTTATTTCTTTTTATCTCTTTCCTACCATATTGAGTACAGAGAGAGATTTGGCTTCCGAGAGAGTGAGACAAAGAGAGAGTTATGCAGATTTCGTGTTCGAGTTGTTGGTCACGGCAATGGCTTGTGCGTGAAAACCTATGGCTGGCTACCAGCTGTAGGTACCTAGGGCTGGCTTGCAGCTGTAGGGTTCAAGTAAGACGGCTCGGGCTACCAACTCCCAAACACTTCTGCCGTTATCGGCTCGTGCGCGCCCTTTGAACGGGAAGGCCCTGCCTCTTTTGCTCGCAGGTCTAATTACTAGTTATTACAATTTTAAGATTTTTGCCTACTGAATGAATAAACGTCGTCTGCAAGAGTGTTTCAAATCTACCAATAAAAGAGTCTCGCTCTATGCGAGCCGCGTAGAATAAACCTGCCCCTCCCGGATAGACGTTCATTTATTCGCAGAAAACTGAAAAATAATAAAAAGAAATGCTTATTCTAAATCGGGTTGAAAAAAATGCACATCTACGTGTTTAACTATAAGATAATAATATACTGTAAAATATTAACATACGGTCATACTCTAAAATTTGAAACTAACTTAAAAATAAAATTTATCTATAATCAGTTTACGATGCTAAAAAAAAATCTGGCCAAAGAAAACTAACTTAAAACGATCTTAACCTAATTACAAAATCTTAACCTAATTACAAAATCTTAACCTAATTCCGGGAGCTTAAGCTAATCACGCCTCCGCTGACGTGTGTACAACTGCGCATCTCGGTAGTTGTGCTGCTGCGTATTACGTAGTGAGTAGCGCCCCCTGGGGTTACTTTCTTGCTGATTGGACGCCTCATCCGAGGTGTTTTTTCCATTTTCTTCCTTCTGCCTCCTCTTCGGAGGATGGTGTTGAGCGTGGTTGTCCACCATCACTAGCTGCAGTCTGACGAGATGGAAAGGGCCGATCTGCGTGAAGTGCATAATTGTGGCTCTCCAGGATCAGAGTTGCCGATCCCTGCAAGAGTAGCTGATCGCTGGTCCTTTCGGCCGAAAGGGGTCGCGATTTTTGGTTTTGCTGGTCGGTCATGCAGTTCGCCGGACCACATCGCTTGCAGTTTGCGGGCATCTTGCTATCTGGGTAAAGATAAAAAGGCATCTTTCAGTTACCTGGGAGTATGTAAAATCCCTTGTTCTTGTGGCACAGTCTATATTGGAGAAACCAGAAGGACTAGCACTAGCTGAGCATCATGTCGAAACAGGACGTATCATTTTATTTGGCAAAACTGCCGTCATCGCAAAAACATACAACATTCTTCCAAGAAAACATAAAGAAGCAATCGAAATCTTAAAAAATCTCAATAACATCAATAGGGACAATGGATATAATACTAATCCGAGTTGGCTTTCCGTCCTCCCGACTTTTTTAAGAAAAGACTTGATTGGCCAATCAAGTTTGACCTTTCCCCACCATGGGGCGCTCTGGCCAATCATAGGCATAGTCGACAGATTCATAGTTTCGCACACGATTGGAACCTGACAAAGCTTTACATTTTTAATTGATTATAATGAATCATCGTGAAAGCATTTAATCTATTACATGAAGAATTCTTCTCGAAAATTCCTCCTCTCACTGAATCACTATCATCTGTTTTCCTTGATTCTGTTGTTAAATAATAATAATATAACATAATATTTATAATTGTAAGTATGCTAGAAAATAAAGACGATAATTTCTTTGTATTAAGAAATTTTTAAATTAAATGATAAAATTCATATTGATACAAATATTTGTTTATCAGATTATCTAATTTTTTCTTTAAAAGTTGTAGTTGTGGGATCTCGCATATATTTTTCAAATAAGAAATATAAATTTTCTACCAAAAAATAAAGTAATACATATAGTAATATTTGATGTTTCAACGGCAGTATTTGGTATCTAAGACAGTTGCCCATTATTGAAGGGAAAAATCTCAGAAATCATCAAACTTGACGGGCTCCACCTACTATTCTACTATTCTTCTCTTCTAATGTGTGTGGCCTATCTTTTATATTATCACTTGGAGAAGGAAATGCTTCTATTTGATTATTATGTTTCGAAATGAAAACACTTTTTTTTGCACAAATGAATCGGTAAATAGTTTAAATACATACACCACTACGCCTTTGAATGAACTGTGTCCAAGACAGGGAGGTAGACCTCGGTTACATACGTGGTACGTGGATAATTGATTTAATATTGCATTGAAATTAACACCGTGGAAGCTCTTAAGATCATTTTCCTCAACTTCTTCTGTATCTCTGTTATAAGATTCATAACACTTCACAGGATATACGTTCCAAGCACGGTCTTTGACAGGTCCAATTGGACATACAATAGTTCCAAAGCGTCCTGATACCCTATAATTATTATCAAAGCATCGAAATTGTCCTTCAAGAATTTACTATTTTTTATAATAGTTTCATCAGTATTGTCTTCTGAGATAGTCACTTCAGAACTCACCAAAATATGAGATAAATCGCTTGCTACGTATTCATCTTTGAATGAATACTCAATTGCGTCTTCCATTAGCATATAATGAAAAAATCTTTTTTTATCATTCATAGTACCTAAAAGCTATGCCTGAGGTTGCATAACATTGCAGGTTTTTATGAATGTGTCTGTGTGTATTTATGTATGTCTGTCTGTATGTCTGCCCATAAACACGATAACTTTGAAGAAATTAATCTACTGGACTGGCGTTTGGTAGACTCTTTTAGTGTCAGAAGCTAAGGGTCAACTTCGTTAGCCAGCTATTTTGGATAAAAAGTCAAAAAGTTGGAGCATTTTCAAGATTTTTAATACTGCTTTTTTCAAGATTCACAGATTTCACGAACGGCGCTTTTGTAAAACTCGAAAAGACGAACTATTTATCCCACTGACTTTTTTGATAAAAAAGACTTACCAGAGTTATAGCATTTACAAAATTCCAAAAAACAAAGGAAAATGAAGATTCGAAGCGTTTTGAACACTCTACAAGATTATCACAACCACTTCTTGAATTTTCTTGAAAAAATAGCTACAAATTCGTGTTCAATAATTTTTTGATAGGATGCGTAGTTTTTGATCTAATCGTGAAAAATAACATTCAAGATAAAAAATTTAATTTTTTGGAAAACGACACAAAGGGCCAGAAAAATGGAGAAAAATTAAATCCAGTTGTTCAACAAAAAAATCTACAAATTTTTTATGAACTTTTGTTATATGAATGAAAAAATTAACTTTTTGGAAGAATGGCGCAAGCTACAATAACATTTTATTCAACAAAATTTTTGCTTGAATTATATATCTGAAAACTTGCTCAAAACCACTTTACGCTAGGATGCGTCTTTTCAGATTAAATCGTAAAAAAATAACATTGAAAATAAACAAATAAAATTTATGGAAAAACGACGAAAAATGCAATAAAATGTTTAGAACAAAATTGTTTTTTTTCCTGTGGGATGCGCACATTTTTTTAATTATAAAAGCAAGGCGAAATAAGAGATGAATATTGAAGTAATCATGATGAATAAAATTTTTACTCTATATTGCAATATCTGTATTGTGATCCAAAATCGTTACGTCACATAAATGAGATGGCCGCCGTAAGTGGGCCGTTTTTGGAAGTCTGAAAGTTGAAAGATCGGTTTTTTGTGTTTTTCGTGAATTTCAAAGGAAAAATGAAACGAAGCATCGCTATAGTTCATCGGCTCACGGCATCTAAACCTTCCTAGAGAAATCTTGCTGAAGGAAAAAGAGTGTTGCATGCTTGGCATGTCATATTTTGTGATAAAGAATCCGAAAGACATAACCTGTATTATTATCTCCTTCTCACAAATAGTTCTTTTAACAACAAATTCCGTTACTCTTAGGTTAGGTTGCACCTTCACAACACACCGAATAATAGAAGAACGATTATCCAAAATTAATTTTGTCGAAATAGTCAATTGACTTTTTCATAGATTCTAATTCTTTGCAACTGACCTTTTTTAATATTAATTTCGATAATATTTGACTTTTCTTAGATTCGGGAAGTCTATGATTACGAACTTCCTTGTCTTTGCAGACCTTACTAGAGCAGCCAAACAGAGAACAGAACGACTTGCTTTTCGTCTTCTCGAGACTGCATTTCATTCCTCTAACATCTATTTCGCAACTGAAAATGTTGACTGTTCAACTGACTGTTAAAAATGTATTCCTTTGGTAGATGTTCAAATTGATGAAATAATAATTGAGTAAGCGTGGATTCAGGGCAAAGAGCAAAATGAGTTTTTTGTCAAATAGAGGAATAAGGCTTCATAAAATTGATTTATTTAAATCACTAAGAAGAGTTCATACTGGCTATAAAGCCAAATTTTGATTAAGTCCGCACAGGCTGAATACTTAATATTATTCAGCATAAAACTGGCGTAAGTTCGACGCGATATTATAAACTTTCCGCAAATTCGACACGAGACGCGGGAAAACTGACATGTCCGCATAAGGCTCGAAGATAAACTGAGGAAAACGAAGCTGGAAGCAACCAGTTATCACGTCACAATAACATGTGAATTTACACTAAATAAGTCAAAACAAGATTTAAATTTTCGTTTATGTAGTGTTCTAAACATACTGCCCGCCTCGTTTCCCTGTTGAACGAAACTATAAACTGAAGCCTCTTTCTTTGTGGTAATTATTATAGCTGAAAATAACATTTTTTGTTCATGCATGCTTATAATTTAATTATAGATGCATCAATATATAGAATTCCTGAAAAAAAACAACAAGAATTCAACGATCGAATTTGGACAAACACCACAAAATGCTCCTATTGCAATTCCTAAAAACAAAATGAAAAATTTCTTTCTTTGGATAGAAATAAAAAAGAGGAAAGAAAAATGAGAAGGCAACCAACCAAATCCCCTTCCTTCTCTTTTTTATTTTGTTCGTCTTTTTTATTTTTATTATTATCAAATCACAAAAAAAATGCAAATGTACATTACCAACGTTTCGGTGCTCACACAACACCCTTATCAAGGCAAGAAAGTGAAAACAGGTGGGAGCAGCGACCAAGCGACGACGCTATCGCTTTGATACCTGAGATCTGAATGTGGGTCAATAGGCCAATCCGTCACAACAAAGAAGAAAGAAGAGAAAGTCAAGAGTCATGAAAACTAAATGTAATTAATCCCAGTCAAACTCATGGTCAACATCAAGAAACCCTCTCGTATGTCTAGCAAGAACACTCTTATAACAACGTCCTAAACGAACATCACTTTTGTGCTTCTCCACCCCAGTATTAAGAAGTCTTCCAGTCTGCCCCACGTAAGTCATCTTACAGATCTTGCAAGTGATCTTGTAATACACACCACCCTTTTCAAATTTATCTAAAGGATCTTTACCAAAAGTTATTATTGAATCCATTTTAAATGGTATACGGAAAATAGTATGAATATTAAATTTTTTCAACATGAATTGAATAGTTTTAGAAATTTGACCAAAAAAAGGAAGAACAAAAGTATTAAAAGAACTATATTCTCTCAATTCCTTCTGATTATCTGTAGCTGAAATGTTACTTTGTTTGTTTTTGATTTGTTGAATTCTAATTATGATTTGTTGCTCAACCATCTTTTTTGGGTGATGATTCAGAAAAAGGATATTCCTAACAATATTCAAATTCTCTTTGTGGAATGAAATGTGGGATAAACCTAGAGCCCTGTCGACTAAGTTTTTGATGACTGAAATTTCGTTTTGAAAAGGATGAGCTGAAAAGAAATTTTAAATTCTACCTGAATATGTATTTTTCCTGTACCAATTGGTAAGAATATTACCATCCTGAGCTTTAATTACTTCTACGTCCAAAAAACTGATTTTACTATTTTTCTCTATTTCATGGGCAAACTGAAGTTTTGGATGCAACCTGTTAAAAGCATCAAAAACCGCCTATAACTTTGCTAGTGAAACACACAGCAAGGTGTCATCAACATACCGATAGTAAAAGGGCAAAACAAAATCCAGCTTCTTGAAAGCAAAGGCTTCCAAATCTTCCATAACCATTTCTGCCAAAATCGGAGAAATGACTGAACCTGTGGGAGTACCAAACTTTTGCCTATAAAAAGATCCATTAAAGTTAAAAAAAGTTGAATTCATAATGAAAACTATCCCTTCAATAAAATCTTTTTGACTTAATCGAGTACGTGTCCTTATATTGTCCCATCTATTTGAAATTGCCTGTTGAACTAATTCAAGGGGTATATTTGGCAACATTGCGACAACATCCAAAGAAATCATCACATGGTCATCAGGGACAGTTTTTTGAATAATGTTTTTTTTTGAATTCCCAGCTATTTTTCATATTGTATTTAGAAGTTGTAATTGAGTCTTTGAGTATCAAATTAAAGTTTTGTTCCAAAAATTTCGTTGGATTGTTAATAGTTGAAACGACAATTCTTAAAGGATAGCCCTCCTTATGAATCTTTCTCAAGCCATAACATCTTGCAAGAACTTTGTCCTCAGTATTTATATCAGTCCATCTTATATCCTTTCCCAAAGTACTTTCTTTCTCCAATTGTCCAGCATTTTGAAAGTGTCTTTTCTCAATTGTTTTTACGTATTTTCACTTAATAATTCAAAGTTATCACGATTGGAAAGTAAATCCTCCATATTCCTAATAGAATCTGATTTCTTCATACAAACCGTAATATTACCTTCATCAGCATTCATGCAAATTATATCAGGGTTGTTCTTGAAGAAATCTTGTGTTGCCTTGAAACCTTCAGAAATTTTACGATCAATACTACTAATGTGCAAACAATTCTTGTCAACAAAACTCTTTAACAAATGTAAAACCTTATTTCGGAAATCCTGTTGATCCTATGTTGGAACTTTGTGTATACTTGATTCAACATCTTTGACTATTTCCATCATTTGTTTCAATTTACTTTTTATCACTTGGTTACTAAAACCTTCACCTAATCTGAGAATATCTGTAACTGAGTCAGGAATTTGAATATTTGCTAAATTCACAAACCAAGGATCCTTATCTTCTTCTTCAAAAATTTTGTGTAAATTCAAATTCTGCTCTTGAATATTAGTTTGTTGATCAATCAAAATAGAAAATTTGTTCTCGTGCTTTTTATGATTGTTCAAAAATCTTTGATTAAGAAAAATCTGATGTTTTAGAGGATGAATGGTTTTATCTTGTAGTGAACATAATTCTAATTCACTTTTCATTTTGGAGATTTTTACTTTTAGAAAATTAACATCATTTGAAACATCCTTCATGAGTAAGTTCAGCATTGAGAGTTTGAATTTCTCTAAATTATGTTCGAATTGTCTATTGCAAGAATTTCTGCGGAAAAGAAAATCTCTAAATTTGTTATCCAAGAAAAATATTTTTTCAGGTAAAACATCATTTCTTCGACATTCAATCAAAAAACTTTTTTGAAGGATACTGTCTCTTAATTTTTGGTTTATATCACACCATAATTTAACCTTTCTGAAGGTTTCAGGACCATATGTAACTTTGATCTGATTAAAAAACATGATATTTGAAGAAAAAAAAAATAATAATATTTAAAAAAAGGAAAAAGGGTTAGATATGACCTCCAATTATGGGGAAATTTATGGGAGGTATACATAATTGTTCGATAATTTCATCATACACACCTTCCATTGTTTTTACTTTCACAACTCGCACCAGCTTGTCACTACCTGGCAGGCATTCTAGAACTTTTCCCAATCGCCACAGTGACGGGGGTTCATCTGCATTTCTTATTGAAACTCTATCTCCTTGTTGTACATTTGACTTTGTTTGTGTCCATTCATATCGTATAAACTAAAACCAGTTCTAAACGGATAGCTTTTGTGCAAAGGCACGAAAATAATGAGATGGAGCCCTTTTGAGATATCCCATTCATTAAGTTGGAACTTAAGCCCTTTCCCTTGCACAAGCTAAACAATTATAAGTTATTTGTTTAACCAAGTCTCTCGCTCGCAAAATCCAAATATGTTCTCTTAATAGAAATAGTGTTACCTGTGAGCCTCCATGCAAACTAAGTAAGTGAGTTTGTACTATAATGAGTTTAGTTACTTCATTACAGGGATGAATAATTGGATGTTTAGCATCCCAATTGATAGGAGCGTTCTCTAATCTTCCTCCAATTCGAATCAGGCCTCCATTATCAGCAAAAATATTAAGATTTTTTAACTCGCTCGAGAGAGTAATCGTTTTTGATAATTTCAGAGATTTTAATTCATCCAAAAAGGATTGAGTTCGTAAATACTTTAGCCCTAGTAATCTAGCTCTATTTAATACTACTACATTGATAATTAGACCTGATTTTGGATTTTTTCTCAAGAGATTAATGAAATCCAATAAATAGACTGTAAATCTCAACAGCTTAGGCCAAGAAGATACTGCGTTTGCGATTCGGTCAACAATAGCTACAGAAACAGTCTCTTTGACTTTAATTACATGAGTAGTAACGCGGATTGCCAATTGCTCTTCAGAATGGATTTTACTTAGTTAAGCAGGCCAGAAAACAGAACTTTTACTTGACCATGACTGCTCTTTCCACCACAAATTATTATAAATTAGTTGTAAAGGGATTACCCCTCTTGAAGCTAAATCTGCTGGATTATCTTTTGTTGGTACATGACGCCAACGACAAGCAGGAATTAAATTATGAACTGTTCGAATTGGTGCGACTTTCGTTTTTGAAATCGTTTAATTGAATACTGGTTCCTCATCTTCAAAGTAAACTTTGAGATTAGCTACAGCTCCATAGGCACGATTAGATTCATTGGAAAATTCATGCAATTCACACGTTAATGCGTTCCGCATGTATCCCGCCCACCGTGGAATTCTGAGTTCATGTAATTCAGGTAGCTACTCGTAATAACTTAACCAAGCTTGCTTTAAATCTTCTGGTAATTCGTCATCCCAATCCAATTTTCTCAACCACAATTCCTGGAGAAAAATTTTGGCGGTTATGACGACTTGAGATACCCATCCTAATGGATCATATAAACGTGAAATCACCGATAAAAGTATTCTTTTAGAGTGCTTATGCAATTATTCAGCCCCTGTTCGCAATTGAAAAGAATCGTTCTCAGAATTCCACAGTAAACCTAATTGCCGGTAATATTTTAGGGCGTCACCTGGTGAAAAAGAACACTGAGTATCATTGATATTATGTATATATTAAACACAACTCGTTGGAACCAAAAAACTGTGCAACAACCGAACCGCTCTGTACAGCGTTGCAAAAGCAAGTCACCAACACTGCTCTACTTTCACTGCTGTCGTCCAATAGACTTATACCCTCTTCTACTCTGGACTTTTGATCATCTGGAATCAAGGCACTATTGTTTAAAGAACATTTACTCAAAGTAACACCACCTTATTTTGATAAGTTGATAAGTTCAGATTGGAGACTGAGTGCTGACGGCATATCATCAGCTGCAAACAATCCCTCATCAACGTAGAAGTCGTTCAACGAAACTTCGTTCGCGGCTGGATATTTTCATCTATCATCTTCTGCCAATTGTTTAAGCACTCTATTTGCTAAGTAAGGAGCGGAGGCCGTTCCATACGTAGCGGTTAAAAGCTGAAAATGGCTTAGAGGAACGGAAGGTTTGCTTCTATAGACAATTCTTTGATGGTCTAAATCACGTGGATCTATTCATATTTGACGAAACATCTTAACTATGTCAGTCACTAAAATAAATCGATAAAGCCTCCAGCATAACAGAATAGCTGTCACATCGGCCTGCAACTTAGGTACAACAAGTAGTTGATCGTTTAGAGAAACTGCAGTAGTCGTTGGACTGGACGCATTAAAAACTACTCTGAGTTTTGTAGAAGTAGATTCTTCTCTAACAGCTGGATGATGTGGAAGATAAATAGGTGGACACGATATCAAATTTTGTGAATTTTCAGGATCAATCTCTCTCATATGGTTCAAATTCTCATATTCCTCAAGAAATGATAAGTAGCGCTTTTCTAGCATTAGATCTTTGGCTAATCGAGTTTCCATTCTATTCTAAAAAGAGCTAGCTACATGAAGGAACTCTCCCAAAGCTTAAGGGCCATTTTCTGTAGATGGCAGCCGTAATACATACCCACCCTGCTTATTACGATAAGGCGTATCAAGGAAGTTTCTCGTGCAAGCTGCCTCTAGTTCAGTAAGTAGAGGTTTTCTTCTAACCTCTCCTCACTCCCAGAATTTCTTTAGATCCGAATGTTAATATTGAAAATTGTCTAAAATGGTACAATGGTGCACTTGAATATCATTAGTATTAGGTTCATTGAAATTTGAGGGACCTGTAAGGATCCATCCAAATATATTTTTCTGAGCGATTGGGGCTTCTGGTGGACCTTTCAATAATCCTGAAAGTAGGACCTGCCCATAATAATCTGCGCCTATTAGAATATCCGCTATCTAATTGTCAAAGGTGTGAGGATCGGCTAACTCGATATTCTGTAAGTGTTTCCAGTTTATCCCACTATTATTTTTTGGAAAAAATGTTGTTAGGTAGCTTCTGAAAAACAAGGACATTCACTGAAATCTTAAATTCTTCATTCTTTTTCAGAAAAAAATGGAAAGTTTTATTCGTGATTTTGCCACGCCAAGTAAGACATCACCCATTCCACTTACTTTAATTGTAAGGGCTTGTCTTTTTGCACGTAACAATTGTGCTAACCATTTACTTACAAGTGTTGTTTGTGAACAAGGATCAATCAAGGCGCGTACATTAAATTCACGTCCATTTTCCGCGCGTACTGTCACGCGAGCAGTTGCCATAAAAACGCTTCGAATTTTTTCATCTCTAGAAATATTTGTTTGCAAAACTGTATTAGTACATTTTGTATCGCTAGTGAAAGTACTAGCTCTATTGTGATCGAATTTAGAATCGGCAGGCGTTATGAGATTGACCTGTTTATTATTAACTTGATGAGCATATTGTTGATATTCCTCCTCAGAAGGAGAAGCTGCATCGGCATGCAAAAGCGTGTGATGACGTTTTCTGCATTGCAAGCAAGCGTGCTTTTACAGTTTCATGGATAATGACCGCGTTTGAAGCAATTTAAGCAAATATGATTTTCGCGAGCAAACTCATGTCTTTGAGTAACATTCATAGTTTTGAATTTCAAACAAAGGTAAAGAGCATGATTCTCTGAGGATAAAATACAAGTAACTGTTTGAGTTGTGGTTGCATTTGCTTGCACTGAGTTTGAGCGAGATTTGCCTTTTGAGAATCCTGATTGACAGTTGTTATTTGATTTTGAACTATTTTTTGAAAAATAATCTTTCGTCATTTTTGTGGATTCTAAATTTCGAATTCGCATTGCTCGATATTTTTCAAAATCACTATAGGTAGGGTAATCGCTTTCATCGCCTAAAAACCTCTTCCATTCGTTAACTGAAGCCTTATTTAATTTTTTTATTCCTAAATAAACAATAATGTCATCCCATTGATCTACAGGGCCATTCCGATTTTTTAATCTTTGAATAGTTTCATGCAAAGTATCTCGTAATAATTTTAAATCTTTCATAGTTTTATTTGCCATGAAAGGAAGCGACACAAAGGAATGCAAATGTCCTGAAATAACTGCACGCTTATTTTCAATACGCTTTTTAATTGTTTCCCTGACCTCGTCATAATTTGCATCTGTAATTGCAGTACGTTTTAATAATTGGGAAGCGTCATCGATTAGACATTTTTTAAAATCAAACAGCTTTTGCACTTTGGCAATATCTGCTCGATTATGCACAGCAGCAGTATACAAATCGCGGAAACTTTCCCACATTAACTAGTTTCCGGCAAATTTTGGTAATGTTACCTGAGGTAATTCAAGCGATTTATTTATTTCGAACGCACCCCCAATATGAGAATTGCGAGCAATAGTTGAGTCTAACGTTATATTTTCTTTTAAGCGTGCAAGAATTTCATTAACATAATCATAGGTCTCAAAAAATTGACTCTAGTCGAAATTCGCACGAATTCTTGTTAGCGTCTTAATTAAAGACATTTGCTCAATTATAAACTGATACACTGTAGTGCTGTTATCAGTAGTAATAGAATGTCCATGTGAGACGACACATGCGTACGAGCTCGTCAGCTGCTAGCGAATTTGCAAAGGTAGTAATGCGAGAGTGAGAGGACGGATTATGGAAAGAGAAGTAGGACCATTTTTAAATTGATGAAATAATAATTAAGTAAGCGTGGATTCAGGCTAAAGAGCCAAATGAGTTTTTTGACAAATAGAGGAATAAGGCTTCGTACAATTGATTTATTTAAATCACTTAAAGGATTTCACACTGGCTATGAAGCCAAATTTTGATAAAGTCAGCACAGGCTGAATACTCAATATTATTCAGCATAAAACTGGCCTTTTTTCGACACGATATTATAAACTTTCCGCAAATTCGACACGAGACGCGGGAAAACTGACATGTCCGCACAAGGCTCGAAGGTAATCTGATGAAGGCGAAGCCGGAAGTAACCAGTTATTACGTCACAATAATATGTGAATTTACACTAAATAAGCCAAACAAGATTTAAGTTTAAACTCAAGTAGTTTTCTAAACAGTAGAAAATCTTTTTTGCATGAAAATTAAACTTTTTTCTTTGCAATGCAACATATTGGGACAAGAAATCTGAAAAGTTTTAAACATTTCATTTTAAATTGCATATGATATCAACATTATTGGTATTTAAAAGAATTTATTTCTCTATTATTCTCAATTTTTGTAAAAAATCACCCTGTTCCCTCTTAAATAAGAGCACTTTGGTCTCTAAAGTGTGCCATTTTAATATTTTTAATTATTCTTGATTCATTATTGCAGTTTAAAAAAAAAAAAGCGCAGAATAAACGCCAAATCCGTGTTTAGTCAACTGCTACGTTACTTTCGAGGGAAAGTACAAGTTGACATCAGGACTGGTAACAGATTCGAAACCCGGCCTAAAAACACGGAAGTCTAGGATGGGTTGAAAATTCAATCCAGCCCGAATGTTTAATGTGAAAATTATAAAAATGTCTAGGACACAGGAAAATTACAGACAATTTTATCTTCTACTCAATACATACATTATACGTTGACAAAAATAAAACGTATTCATACTGTGTTGCTCAAAATCTATGCATTCACACTTTTGATATTTGGTTCATTATAAAAAAAAAATCGATAGACGGTATCACGTGAATTCATCATATTAATTTCTGATATGTGCGTATGACGATATAATTTTTCAGACGCCACTATTTGTTCTATAACATACAAGCATACAAGGACATAGATCGGAAAATCTCTATGAAACTTTATTGATAAGTAAGTGTTTGTCTCCAGGCTTGAATTTACGATATCGAGTAAGATAGTGACTAGCGGCTGTCTATATACGACGTATATATTTTCATGGGCGAGAGAGGCAGGAGGTCAGAAAGAGGACGTCAGCGAATCAAAATTGGCTACGTGGAATACGTGGAGCCCACTAGTATATATATATGGAAATATCTTGTAGAAAATTCCTTTTCTCTCTACATCAGTATCATCTACTGCCATCTACACTCTTCTACTCGACCAGTAAAAAATGAGGATCACCGTCGGCATTCTATTCCTTACTTTTGACGTTTTTCTTCATTCTATTGGTAAATATATAATAATATAACATCGTTACTTCTCTTACTTCTCCCTCCTAAACATCATAACCCTCACTTCTCATACTTTCTACCTCCTCACTTACTTAAATTCTCCTTTCTCTACATCCGCTCTCCTCACATCCAACAGTTACAATCGCTTCTCAAAATTCCAAACCCCTCACATCCCACTCTTCCAATCCCATCACTTCCCGCACTTCTACATCTTATACTGCTCCTAGTCCTACCATTCTTCTCCTACTTCTCCTCCCCACCATCAGTTCCCTCATTTCTCCATCCTAAACTTCCCCTAATTCCGCTCACATACTTCTACTCATCCTCCCTTCCCTTACTTCTTTTTCACCCATATAAATTCCATTTATAAGAATAATATAGATTACGTAATTAAACATATGCAAAAGCCGCTAGAAATAAAAAAAAAACAATATATATATATATATATAATTAAAAAAAAAAGTTAAACAACCACCGCAGGGTACCACTAAGAGCAACTGCCATCTTGAAAAAATGTCAATGGCCCCCAGTAGAACCGCGGTAAAATACACCTATGGCCACGTCTCACATCCGTGAGATGGGTGGTCACAGGGCACGACGAAATCACAACGACAGGCCGGCGAAACCCTCGTGTGTCTTGAGGACACGAAGCGACCCAAGGATGACAGCTTTCTGCATCCATCTCGCAAGAGCCTTGGCATATTTTTGGCACGCGGGTATGGCTTTAAGGTTACGAACCAGCGATAATTTCACACCTCCGAGAGCACCTATCACAAGAACAATTACTCGTACCGAATATTTTGGGTACAGTCGACGCAGCTCTCTTTTAAGGTCTTGATATCTCTCCTCTTTTTCTTTCTCCTTTGCAGTGATGTTGTATTCGGATGGAGCCGAGAATTCGATCACGAATATAGTTCGTTTCTCGAAGTCTTGGAGAACAATGTCAGGCCTCGAGTGCGCAACGGAGACTGCTGCCCGAAAATCGTAGTTCCAGAAAATCTGGCACTTCTCGTTTCGGACAATTGACTCTATATCCCTTGGAGTGTTCGGCAGGGCAGGGTCGCGACCAACACCGTAAGAGCGACAAAGGTGGTAATAAAGTACTCTTAGGGCCGCATTATGTCTATAGATATACGTTGTTCCTGCGTGGGTCGGACACCCCGATAGTATATGTTCTAGGTACTCAGCGTGTGCATGACACGCTCTGCACCTATCACTGGGAACTTCTTGACATAAAATGCGGGCGCGGTATGCTAAGGTGGAGATTACACCGTCCTGGCATGCGAAAATAAAGCCCTCTGTACCTGAATTGAGCCCTGATGATTTGAGGAAAGCAAAAGTTTGCTCCTTCGACAAGGACTGTTTTTCTACATTTCTGTGAAAGTTTCCGTGCATTTGCTTGTCGAGTAGCTCTTGGTGAAATTTTCCAACCTCTGCTTTCTTTACTTCGGCTTTTAGACGTGAAGCATCTAGATGGAGTAATGCACTTTCCTCACTTCTGATGTTAAAATTCAGGCCAAGGGTCTCGGCAGCTTGCTCCGCGGCTTTGTAAAGGAACGCCCCTTCGCCAATCATCTCGTGGTTTCTGACCATCTTTAGGAGAGGATCTCTGCCATTCGCAACGATGTAAGCTGTACTCAAAACAATTCGGTTATGAAGACACTGGAGATTCAGAAGTCCGCGTCCGCCTTG
>CAKNXH010000178.1:596601-622447 GCA_932178445.1 Andricus quercusramuli
ATAAAAGCTTGCATATCAATTCGTCAGTTCCGCGATTATACATTTCATGCCGTCAAGGCGGACGCGGACTTCTGAATCTCCAATGTCTTCATAACCGAATTGTTTTAAGTACAGCTTACATCGTTGCGAATGGCAGAGATCCTCTCCTAAAGATGGTCAGAAACCACGAGATGATTGGCGAAGGAGCGTTCCTTTACAAAGCCGCGGAGCAAGCTGCCGAGGCCCTTGGCCTGACTTTCAACATCAGAGGTGAGGAAAGTGCATTACTCCATATAGATGCTTCACGTGTAAAAGCCGAAGTAAAGAAAGCAGAGGTTAGAAAATTTCACCAAGAGCTACTCGACAAGCATATGCACGGAAACTTTCACAGAAATGTAGAAAAACAGTCCTTGTCAAAGGAGCAAACTTTTGCTTTCCTCGAATCATCAGGGCTCAATTCAGGTACAGAGGGCTTTATTTTCGCATGCTAAGACGGTGTAATCTCCACCTTAGCATACCGCGCCCGCATTTTATGTCAAGAAGTTCCCAGTGATGGGTGCAGAGCATGTCATGCACACGCTGAGTACCTAGAACACATACTATCGGGGTGTCCGACCCACGCAGGAACAACGTATATCTATAGATATAATGCGACCCTAAGAGTACTTTATTACCACCTTTGTCGCTCTTACGGTGTTGGTCGCGACCCTGCCCTGCCGAACGCTCCAAGGGATATAGAGTCAATTGTCCAAAACGAGAAGTGCCAGATTTTCTGGAACTACGATTTTCGGGCAGCAGTCTCCGTTGCGCACTCGAGGCCTGACATGGTTCTCCAAGACTTCGAGAAACGAACGATATTCGTGATCGAATTCTCGGCTCCGTCCGAATACAACATCACTGCAAAGGAGAAAGAAAAAGAGGAGAGGTATCAAGACCTTAAACGAGAGCTGCAACGACTGTACCCAAAATATTCGGTACGAGTAATTGTCCTTGTGATAGGTGCTCTCGGAGGTGCTGAATTATCACTGGTTCGTAACCTAAAAGCCATACCGGCGTGCCAAAAATATGCCAAGGCACTTGCGAGATGGATGTGTCCTCAAGACACACGAGGGTTTCGCCGGCCTGTCGTTGTGATTTCGTCGTGCCCTGTGACCACCCATCTCGCGGATGTGAGACGTGGCCATAGGTGTATTTTACCGCGGTTCTACTGGGGGCTATTGACATTTTCTTTTTAGATGGCAGTTGCTCTTAGTGGTACCCTGCGGTGGTTGTTAAAATTTTGTTTTTAATTATATATATATATATATATATATATATATATATATATATATAAATAAAAATGATGGACAAATATTGATTCTCTTCTTTTTCGTCCATCATTTGGTAAACAACTTTCCGACTCTCATTATCTTTGGTATTCAATGCGCAGGGGTGTGTGACAGCAAGAAATGATTAAAAAGTAATATTATTTGTAATAAATGAATTATAATATCAAATATTATTATTATTATCGATTATTTGATTTAAAGGTAATATTTCGACGAAAAATTACATGCTTTTATCGACAATGTGTAGTGGATCATGAAAAGTTATCAATGGATATTATTTGTTAATTTCATGAACAAATAACTGGAATGTGTAATTTTCAACCAATTAATTAAGTTTTCAAAGAAAAAAGATGCATTTTCAATGAAAAATTTAATAGTTGTATTTTCACCTGAAACGATTTTGCATTTTTTAAGAAATTTGTCCGAAAAACCTTAGCACATCAGTGTTCTGACATAACATCAAGAAACCTCATTAAAAGTCTTGTTCCAGGTCTGGAGATAAGACCATGTTTGCTATGTGTTTTGGGGTCGCCGAATCCGAATATGAGGTCCAAAAAAGTCCCAACGCGCCAGTGTTTTGAGATAGCCTTAAAAAAACCAGTATGGATACAAGCTATGAGTTCTAGTGATGATGCTAGGGAAGATCCATCGGTGGCTTCTAGATGGTTCTACAAACTAGCTGCCAGCGTCGCTGGAAAACACATGCTTACTTTCTGGAAAGATCGATCGAAGTTTCCGCAAGGTTCGTAGCACGCGGGGCTCTACCAGCATCAAGTTGCTAGAACCACCGACATTGGAACTCAGTCTGGAAAGTTCGACCGTTCTTTCTGGAATTCAGGTAAGATATATAGGGCCGCACAGTTGAGTTTTCCAACACTTGGCACTGTGTTTCACCGGAGTGAGCGTCTATGACTCTTGTGGATGTTTGCTACCGTTCGGTTGTAAACAGGGCTAGGCAGTTGCATTATATGGCACACATGGATGCGCAGTACAATTTGGGAGTATGCATGGATGCACAGTAGATTTCTGCCACATATAACGCTGCGCAGAACAATAATTGATACGCGGTGGACTTTTATGATGCACATGGGTGCGCAGTGGAGTTTGGTGGTATATATGCCAGCGCAGTAGAGTTGTGACACATACACCAATGTGCAGTATACTTCTAGGACACTTGGTAAGACACATATGGATGTGAACTACAGTTTGGCGTTAGACTAGGCTCCACAGTATGATTCTGCAGTACATGCAGCTGCGCAATGCACTTCTGCATACGAATGGAGTCGAAGTAGACTTGTGAATGCTGGCTAGGCTTCTATGGTACGAATGGATGCGTAGTACAGTTTTGTGGTGCACAAGGCTGCGCAGTGGAATTCTATGATACTCATATATTCGCAGTAGGCTTCCATAGCACATACTAATGCGCAGTAGTATTTTGCGGTAGATAGAGCTATGTGGTATAAATATATGTTACCTTAGACTGTGCAGTACACCTGCACGATACACAGGGTTACGAGGTTATGTATTGGTTAATTTCTTAACACGGTTCTGTTCTAAGCTAAATGCCGATAAAACAGTGACCAGTCATTCACTGTCAGACGATAATGGTTCGTATCGGTGCTAAGATACCACGAGTCGATAAGTGGTTACCAGTAACAGATGGCGCCACCATCAATTAAATTGAATTGGAGGGATATTCAAAGTGGCACGTGGGAAAATTTCAATTTGAACAGGGGAGTGACCAATTTGAAAGTTTTACCAGGACGAACAAATATTTGCTCACGCATAGTAAAAGTTATAAACTTGCGGTTATTTCACCAGCTGAGTCACGTAATGTGACTTTGAAATTCAAATTTGGCTCAATCCGCTCGCAACTAGCGTGAGAACCGATGCTGCCGTCAGCAAACTTTGGACGATTAGAGATACCACCTTGGACCGTCGCACGGCCAAGGGATGCGCGGCGATTGACTGTGGAGTGACATCCTTAACGCGAGCACCGGCAATTAGGCACCTGTCTCGTGGCAGTACATTTCTACCTTCTTCCAAATAGTATCGGATTCATTTCCAATTAAAGCAGCAGGAATTCTAGGAAGTGCGTTTTTTTAAATTACCAAGCAAAAATTTGTTACGATTCAAGATGACTTATTGTAAAAAATATGAGTGTTCCATTTCATAACGAAGAATACTTAATTTTACCGCCTAGAAGCAAAAATTTAATTTTTGTTACAATGAATGACACAAAACTTAGATACGGTTACTTCTCCTTGCTTGATGCAGGTCCGGGTGTTTACATTGGCAATGCTCTAATCTCCGTAAAAAATGCTATAGCACTAACAACCGCGATTAATGCCACTGAGTCCACAATCAAACTAATAACACTATTGGTAAAAGTAATACATTAGCACTATCTGAAGCACAAGCATATTGTGAAGACGAAGCATAAAAAATCTCGTTTTAAAAAATATGCACAACTCAAACAATTAACGCGATGGAGCCTTCTGACAATGAGGAACCTAGATTAAAGCTTTTGACAAAGATCCTAAATCTAGAGCACCTAAGCGAATTAGGAAAGGACCATAGGGATCGTCCATAAATTACGTAAGACGTTTTTCTTTTGTTTGAATAAAGAGAGGAATAAAATTGCTGTGAAGTTGAGAAGGACACAACGCTATAAACAAAAGAAAAACGTCTTACGTAATTTATGGACGATCCCATAGTACTAATTTAATCAAGCCATACACAAACACATTTTATCTGCAAGGTGATGCATTGTCCTCCACAAATGTCGTGTATCATAAAATACCTACTGTGGACGACAAAGCAGTTTTCACCCATTCATACAGACATCCACAATGTCATAAGGAGGAGATCCGTTCAGAAATTATACCTGAAAAGCCGGACCCCCAAGGAAATAAGCGTGGAGAGTGATGGTGGACTATATAGCATTAAACGAAAAATCTAAAGGGAGCCCCAGCCCCCTTCCAACGTCTAATGGATTTCGTTCTTATGGGATTACAGGGGCTTGAAATGTTCGTATACCTTGACGATATGATTCTTTATTCAGACGGAAGCTTTGAAAGAACAGGATCAAAAGTTCCATCAACATATGGAACGCCTGAATAAGACAAATATAAAATTACAACTAAAAAAGTGTGGATTTTTGCAAACGAGAAATTGCTTATTTAGGTCACGTGGTTAGTAATCAACAATTCATACCAAATCCAGATAAATTAAAAGCAGTAAAAGACTTCCCAGTCCTAAAAACAGCGAAATACGTGCGTCAGTTCTTAGGATTGGCAGGTTATAACCGACGCTTTATTAAAGATTTCGCTAAAATATCAGAGCCCCTCGTTGATCTAACTAAACCATCAGTAGAATTTACTTGGACAGAGCACTGTCAAAAAGCCTTCGAAATCTTAAGAGACAAACTCTGCGAAAAACCAATTCTGCAAATACCAGATTTCATTAAAGAATTTATCATCACAGTAGATGCATCAGATTACGCCATCGGGGCCGTGTTAAGTCAAGGCGAAATTGAGAAAGATTTGCCAGTAGCTTTCACATCGAGAATTTTAGAATCACACGAAACGCGATATTCCACAAACGAACGAGAATGTCAAGCAATAGTTTGGGGAGTGAGTCACTGTCGCTCATACTCATATGGTAGAAAATTCAAAATCATCACTGACCATAAACTCCTCGAACATCCGAAAACCATCGATCACACAACTACGAGATTAGCAAATTGGGGCATTAAACTTTATGATTACGAATATGAAATCAAATACAAGCCAGGTTAACTCAATCTCAACGCCGATGCATTATCGCGAAATCCCACTCAACAAGTAGCCCAAGGTTTAGCACTTGCTATTAAAAGAAAATCGCGATCAACAACAAACGACGAAACCCAGAAGCAGCCAGGTAAACGCAGTAAAACTATTCACCAGCATAATACACGACAACGAACGGAAGCATCTTCTGATAATCCTTCGCCAAAGAAACTTCCTAAGCAGGAAAAGTTCATGCAAAAAAGAAACGAGGAAGAACACCAAAGAAAAAACAAGAAGTCGAAGAATTAGCTACAGATCTTACTGCACGGTGTGCCTCGACTGAATTCAACCCAAAAGGGCTTGCATAAGCCGTTTTTTTCTGAATATACTTCTGGGATGGCCCACGATCATTTTGAGCCCAAAAAGAAAAAAATCGCTTGAGCCCTTTCTCAGAAAACTCTTTTTTTGATTTTTTTTGAATAGGTTAATTAACATATTTTAATGAAAATAAGTTAAACGTGGAATTTCATTGGCTCAAACCATTCAGTTTGGCATCCAAAAAAGGGCTACAGGTGCTGAACATCTTACGAGAACTGAAACCCTTCAATATTTTTGAAAAATGGTGAAAAAAGTGGGAAAAAATCAGTTTTTTGAAAATTGCCTTATTCCAGTTCATCCTGTGTCCCAAAGACCTCAACAAGAATTAAAGTTTTTTAAATTTTCTGCAAAATCAAAAAAAAATCGAATACTCTATCTCCAAAAGTTTGGGAGCTATGGTCTTAAGAAATCGATTTTCAGCGACTAATTGGAATGAAAAAAATAAAGTATGTAGTTTTGGGGAAATAACTTATTCCCTATGCATATCTGGTGTAAAAATGTCCGAATAATTAATCGAAGAAGACTTAATTTTGAATAGATCTTAAAAAAAGGCATTGCTCTAGCTCTAATAGAACAAAAATTAAGGCCTTTTGAATATAACCCTTTTTTAATGAAATTTTGTTAAACATCAATTTTATGAATAAAATATCTCGTTTTTCAAAAGAACTCATTTCCTCAGCGTTTCAGGTGAAAGTTGATAGTCATTTATTGAAGAAGGACTTAATTTTGAGCAGATATAAAAAGAAAACAATGGTCTGGCTGTAATAGAAACAAAATTATGGGTTTCTCTAATCGCATCGAAATTATGGACTCCTAAAAATAACGCTTTTTATGGAATTTTGTTGATTTTTTTTTTAATTTTTCGTTTCTGGAGGATGAGACATGGAAAAATGTTTTGATCATATTGTGTATCTTGTACTTGAATTGAAGAAAGAATGAATCAATTCAATTATGAACTGCAAACTTTTATTAACGATATTCTGAAAACATGATCGCGAGCTTAAAATGAGTGAACAGACTTCATCATCTTCAATGCTCAGGAACTTATTTCTTTTGAAAAATGAGATCTTTTAGTTCAAAAATTGATAAGATTTTGATTTCGTATTTAATTTCTTTAAAAAATGATAATTAACATAATTTCATTATAAAAGGATCATATTCAGAAGGCCATCATTTCGATGCGATTAGAGCTGAAGCATTATTATTATTTTTTTTTTTTGAAAAAATCAGGTCCTCCTTAACCTATCTGGTGGCAACTTTCTCCTAAGTGGCTCGGGAAATGAGTTAATTTAAAGAACGGTAAATTTTATTTCAAAAATTGATATTAAACAAAATTTAATAAAAAAGGATCATTCAGAAGGCCATAATTTTGTTTCTATTACAGCCAGAGCATTGTTTTCTTTTTATATCTACTCAAAATTAAGTCTTTTTTCAATAACTCACTGTTAACTTTTACCTAAAACGCTGAGGAAATGAGTTCTTTTGAAAAACGAGATATTCATAAAATTGATGTTCCACAAAATTTCATAAAAAATGGGGCATATTCAAAAGGCCCTAATTTTGGTTCTATTAGAGCTAGAGCAATGTCTTTTTTTAGATCTACTCAAAATTAAGTCTTCTTCAATTAATTATTGGGTCATTTTTACTAGATATGCATAGGGAATAAGTTATTTCCCCAAAACTATATACTCTATTTTTTTCATTCTAATTAGTCGCTGAAAATCGACTTCTTAAGACCATAACTCCCAAACTTTTGGAGATAGAATATTCGTTTTTTTTTTTGATTTTGCAGAAAATATGAAGAACTTTAATTCTTGTTAAGGTCTTTGGGACACAGGATGAACCGTAATAAGGCAATTTTCAAAAAAACTTATTTTTCCCCACATTTTTCACCATTTTTCAAAAATATTGAAGGGTTTCAGTTCTCGTAAGATGTTCAGCACCTGTAGCCCTTTTTTGGATGCCAAACTGAATGGTTTGAGCCAATGAAATTCCACGTTTAACTTATTTTCAATAAAATATGTTAATTAACCTATTCAAAAAAATCCAAAAAAGAGTTTTCTGAAAAAGGGCTAAAGCGATTTTTATTTCTTTTTGGGCTCAAAATGATCGTGGGCCATCCCAGAAGTATACTCAGAAAAAAACCAACATATGCAAGCCCTTTTGGGTTGAAGTCAGTCGAGGCACACCGTGACTGATATGGAAGAAGAATTGGACAAAACAGACGCCACATCGTCCTGCACGACCGAAAAAAAGAATTACATTACTTCAATTAGCTTCTCTAATGCCTGAATGTTTTACTATAGCAGTTTGGGAACAAATAAAAAAACGAGTAATTAAAACATTCCAATTTCGTCGTTTGATAGAAGACAACTATTGGTCTAATATGATTTCCGATGTAAAAGAAGTCCTAAAAAGATGTCCCGAATCTCAGCGAAGAAAATAAATTAGGAATAAACCTCGAGCACCAATGATCATCACGGATACGCCAACCCAACCATTTGATAAAGTAGCAACGGACATTTACGGACCATTGCTAACTTCCCGAAAAGGCAATAAATACATCCTTACACTTCATGATAATTTCTCAAGATATTGTATCTCAATACCATTAGTAGACGCTACAGACAGAATTGTAGCGAGAGCGACCGCTGTTCATCTCATTTGCAAGTTCGGCACGCCACGTGTTTTTCTTTCAGACCAAGGTACAAATTTTACTAGCATCGTATTAGCAAAATTTTCAAAACTCTTTAAAATTAAACAAATATTTGATAAAACTTACCACCCTTAATCAAATGGAGCACTTGAACGTAGTCATCATTTCCTAACAGACTACATTAAATTGAACGCATTAGAGAAAATTGAAAACTGGGATAAAATCCTACCCATATCAATGTTTGTTCAAACATGAGTATACGCGAAGCAACAAAACTCTCTCCGAAAGAACTTTTATTCGGTAAAAAAGCACGTCTACCATCAGGTATGATCAGCAGGCACAACATTGCGACATATATCGATTATACAGAAGAACTATGCAAAAAGCTCTTAGGTAATAGGATTTTAGCAGCGTTAAACCAAAATAAAGCAAAAAACGCTATCAAGTGCAATTATGATACGAGACTTCGAAAACGAAATTTTGAAGTAAGTCAATAGGTTATCATACAGACTGAACATAAAAGTAGTAAACATGACGACGATTACATCAGTCCCTCTAAAATAATCGCTGATGAAGAAAAAAACGACGTTGCAATGCAAAAGAACTTAGTAACAGAAGCTATACACGCACACAAACTAGAAATATATTATCTTACAGAATCCGAGGATTCGAATCAAACGACAGAGTTTTCATGAACAGACCTGCATATAATGTTACGAAAATACATAAGAGTCCAGGAATATTTTGGGAACGTAAAAGAGGAAAGAGTAAGGAAAGAGTAAAAACTTATAAGGTGATGTGGAAGACGATTTTCTACATTGATCTCTGATTTTGGATACAACAACAAAAGGTGCTTTTCTCCAACTTCAACCAGCCAACAGACTGTTGCCACCAACTAGGATCAGCATGTACATCCATCGACGACATCGAGGCAAAAAAAGCAAACATTACGACACTCAGTCAAGGGAAAGGAGAACTCAAAGAACTATTGAATGGTGAATCTCGATTTGAACATGCACCCTTCGGATTTGTAGGTTCAGTAGTCAAACTATTGAACAATTGTCAAACCATACTGCAGCACTTGCGGAAACTTTGGCGAATTTTACCCATATACTTCAATCAGAATATAATCGAAACAGCGAAAAATGGAACTCTGTTACTAAACTAATTTCAGAACTGGCTAAAAAAGTAGACAAACAAAACGCAAAAATAAATAATGAGATTCGGATTGTTCAGTTAAATCAAGAATTAGCATCTCATCTAGCGGCATTGAATAACCAAATATCAGAATTTGAACTTGATACCACAATGCTTCTAGATGCAATCTTATTCGCTCGGCAAGGCGAAGTAAACCCTAAACATTTATCAGCTACGCAAATTATGCACTGCATAGAAAAAGTTCAAAAAGCACAACCGAACCTAGAAATTCCAATTTCTCTCCAAATCCATGCAATGCACGACCTAATCAAACTCTCTGAGCTTTCCATTTACTACAAAAACTACAAGATTATTCTTATCTTGAAATTCCGCTTCTGAATCTCGAAACATACGACTTGTTCAAAAGCACTCCATTCCCGATTAAACAACTATCAACTCATTCAGATACAGAAAAGCATGCCTATATTGAACCAGATTCTGAATATGCAGCAATTCAAAATGTTCGATCTCTATATTTCAGTTATAATTACCAAGATTTAGCGTTATATAAAACAATACACACCAAATATATTTGTGAAACCGTACACCCTGTACATCAAACAAATGTGAAATAAATCTAAATACCATGCCAAATTTTTCAAACTTTGAAAACTATGATATTAGGATTAAACAACTTGAAAACCCTTATTGGCAAAAATTACGAACAAAAAATAGCTGGATATTTTCAGTACAAATAGAAAAAGTAGCGCATATTACATGTATGGAGGAACAACGTATCTCAATAACGTCAAAAAATACGGGTATCCTGAGATTAAAACCAGGTTGTAAATCAAACACAAAAACCACCACACTAACAGCAATCACAGTGAAATATTCTATATATAAATTCAAATTATCAGACGAAAACCTTAAAGGCATTGTGACATTAAACATAACCGAAATATTTACGTATATTAAACAAGATGAAGAAAATGTCAATTTTTCAGAAATTATTTCGGAGTTCAAGTCAAAAATAGACTTTAAAGATGACAGCCTTACGTTAAATACAGATCTGTCTTCTAACCCCGGGAAGATGTCACGTAATATGACACTGAATCTAAGTTCATAAACTAGATTCTTAACTTATTTTCACAAAATTCTCTCTCAACTTAATTATGCAAATTACACATAGTGAAAACAAAAATTCATAATGGTCATGCTTGCTCAAATATTATGTTTCTTTGATGCAATATGTGAACAATTGCTTGAGACTCGGGACTTTGTAATGCATGATGAGAGTTATTGTAAAATCGCAAAGCATCTACAAGTTTGTTAGGATCTGTATGAAGCGTCATACAGCAGCATTCTCGACATGGTTGAGAGTACACCTTGTACATCAGGTGAATAAATCCACCTCCTCCTCCTTCACCTTTCCCTTTCCTCTTTAATAAAATCAACATCACCAGCAGGTTCCTCATCATCATCACGTTCCTGATCTTCTTCCCATTCTTGTTCATCCTCCTCGTTCTTCTCATTTTCATCTGGATCTCCATCTTTCTTGTCCATATCATCCTGCTTCTCATCTTCGTTTTAAAAATTGGAAATCCTCTGAAATCAATTACTGAAATAAATGCAAAATTCCTTGGATTCTTGAAATTTTTTTAAATCTTTTTAAAATCAAATGAAAATTTAAAAAAAAGTCTAAAATATTTCAAATCCTCTGAAATTCCTCCAAATAATTCAAATAAAAAAAACACTGGAGTCATTAGAAATTCCCAAAAATATTTCAAGACCTTTTAAAACTTTGAAAATAACTAACAACTTTTTAACGCTTTCAAAAATGCCTTGGAATCATTTAAATTACTTCAGACTATTGCAAAACCTCTGAAACCAATGAAAGTACTGAAATGAAATGAGAAATACTTGCAATCTTCAAGAAACCTCTAAAAGTTTTCAAATCTTTCAAATTTCTTTGAAATTCCTTCAAATTATTGAAATCTCTTGGAAATACCTTATATTCTTTCGAAATGCCCTAAAATATTCCTAATCTTGAAAAATTCCTTCAAAAATGCTGTTGAATCAATTAAATTACTAAAATCAGTTGGATATTCCTTGCAATCTGTTAAAATATCCTAAAATATTTCAAACCCTTTAAAATCTTTTGGCATTCATTGCAATTATTGACATCTCTTTCAAATCCTATTCAATTAGTGAAATCAATTAAAAATTCCTTTAAATCTTTCATAATAACTCAAAATATTTCAAATTCTTTGAAACCTTTTGCAATTCCTTGCAATTGTTTCAAGATCTTGAAAATTCCTTGGATTTAAAAAAAATACCTTGTAGTCTTTAAATTTCTTTGAAATCCCTTCAAATTATCAAAATCAATTCCTTAAAGTATTCCTTAAAGATTTTGCTTTTCATTCCATTTATTTTCAATTTGATATCAAATTTTATAAACAAAAATTTGGAACACCAATAGGATCTGTTCCCTCACCTATTTTAGCAGAAATTGTCATGGAAGATTTAGAAAATACAGTTTTTAACAAAATGGAAAATTTGATTAATGACAAATTAGAAAAAGTAGGATTCAAATGCCTTTTCTATGCGAGATACGTCGATGATTCTGTTCTTTGTGTAGAAGCAAGTAAAATCAATATACTACTAGATTCCTTCAACAGTATACACCCAATATTACAATTTACTTCAGAAATGGAAAAAGAAAAAAAGCTAAATTTTCTAGATTTAACCCTCATTAAAGCAGATGATGGTAAAATTATAACAGATTGGTACAGAAAACAGTCATTTTCAGGACGAACTTTGAGCTTTTTGTCAAATCACCCAATACAAATGAAAATTGCAATTGTTAAAAATATGGTTGATAGGGCTATAGGTGTTATTGTTACTTTTCAGCAATTTCCGTCGTCTTTTTCATACAAATAATTACTAATGGACAATTTCAATATTTCCAACGATATTTTGAACAATTTTTAATTGTTTAAACAAATGTAACTTATTTAAACAATCATTTATTCTCAAAAAATGTAAAAAATAATCGTATTTTCTGAATGAAATGTAATAGTTTGTCATTGTTTGGAGTAGTTATTTTCTGAAAAAACATTATGTAATTATTTAAACAATTACTTGTTGTTTATTCTCAAAATTTCTGAAAATTGACCCAGAGATGTCCAGTTTTTTCTCGAATTGGAATCCTATGCTACTTTTTGTTAAATAATTATATAATTTTAATACATAACATAAAGGCGACTCAATTAGCATCACTAATTTCAAACGCAGTACCACCGCCGTTAATAATTACCACCGCCGTTACTCTCGAAAATCGTCAGAATCGCAAACGACAATATCGTTTAGAGATTTTATATTAAGGATTTTAAAATCAAAGTTAGCCGGAACAAAATAAACAAATTCAGAATGGTCTATAAAATTCTTACTGGCGTCGCCATATTCAAAACTCCCAGTTCCGTTACCGAATGCTTTCTCTTTTTCACTCACACATGCAACAAGATCTACGATTATTTATTTTTTTTTTTTGCGAAACTTGGAGCTAATCTGTTATTGCTGGTCTGAGAAAAGAGTTTCGCTGATTTAACAGAAACTTGTAGTACATCTATCCGTACAGTACCCAGCACATTTCGTACCCAGCCGAGTCAAGAGCCTGTACCTTACCGAAAGTTCCATTGCCGACTTTGGGAACAGACATGTAGCTCCATCTGTCGGTGGCATCTGGAACTACGTAGTTGTGCCCACCCGAAGGGTCATAGCTTAACTAATAAATATATTAGAAATAAAAAAAATCAACATATGTGACGTGCACCGAAGAAAGGGGGCTTACTCTAAAAAAATCGAAATCGAGGTTTTTACACCTTTCGATAGTTTTTGATTTGCTCTTTTTAATGAAACCATCAAAAGAAAATTCTGAGCGTTATTATTGCTAATAATTGAGTTGACAGGTACCCGAGAAATCGTACTTCCGCTCGAGAGCTCGAGATCCCGTGAAACACCTCCCACCACTCACCACTACATCTCCGCGTCTCATCTATACCCCGTCCGTGAGCAGCGCCGCTATATGCGTGGAAATGTAGTGGCAAGTGGAAAGGGAAAATTTCCTTAGTCTTCTCTCTCTCCTAAAAGTCGCGTCTATCGGGTCGACTTCGACCGCTCGTCCTGAAAAATCTCGCTTTCCTGAGTAAGCCCCCTTTCTTTGGCGCACGTCACATATGCATTGTAACACGGGGGTTACTTGGCGGTATGGGCGACGAGGGCCACAGCCGAGCCCGTCCGGGAACCCACGACGGGTCCGGAACGTGTGGCCGACGGCGGGACTCGCCGCTCGTGCCGCCAGTCTCTCTCTCAGTGTTCGTGGGTGAACTCGTTTTCGGAATACTACGCCTGTTTCTTTCGTCCTTTGGGGACGCTATTCTACGATTATCTCTTTCGTCCTTTGGAGACACTATTCTACGATTATTTCCTTCGTCCTTTGGGGACACTATTCTACGATTGTTTCTTTCGTCGAGGATACGACAACTACGCTCTGTAAGCCAATTAAATAATTTTACTTATGAACCCTGGCCTATTTCAATGTGTCTCACCCCCTTCTCGGTTTTCCAATCTCCCAATTTCCCTCCTCGGTATTACCTCCGTAACACTTGGCGCCCAACGTGGGGGCGAATTTATGGAAAAATGACATGATATAATAAAACTTTTAACGGCAAAAACTTTCGTCTAGCACAAAAGGAATTTGTTCCGACCCCCCCCCCCCCCCCAAATAAAAAAAAATTCTGAGATCAAATCGTAAAAAATAACATTAAACATAAACAAATTAAATATATGGGAAATCGAAACAAGTTGCAATAAAATGCATGATAACAAGGTTGTTTTTTCTTATAGGGTGCGCACATTTTTTTAATTATGAAAACAAGACAAGGAAAAAACGTCTGTGTTTAATATCAATGCATATTATGAATTGCGATAATGTACATTATTTGAAATGATATCATATTTTGACGGTGTCTGAGGATAAAATAAAATGCAAAATCACCAAAAAATATTTAAGTAATCATGATAAATATAATTTGTGCTTTATTTTGCAGTATCTAAATAAGCAATCCTTGGCAGACGTACAGAAATAAATGCAATATATGCAATTATGTATACTTGATATAATACTGTTGAACATATAATGTAGAAAATTTCGCATTTTAACAACAGAGAATTCACAATCATCAAATTACTGTTATCGATATTTTGCCCTTTAATTTTGAAAGGTCTGTGCACAAATGTTGGGGAATTACAAAGACCGAGCGCGCAGCCCGAGGTAAGTACATTGTCGAGTTCGAAGCGCGAGATAAATATATCGACGCTTCCATTCAATATGAGTTTATGTCATGACAGCGCCGTGTATGAGACTATGCGCTGTATATAAGCAAAGGGAATAGTCCCATACAGAGCGCTGTTAGCACATAGACTCATATTGACTGGAGGCGTCGATATGATCGAGCGCGAAGCATAAGAAATCTTTTTAAATGTCTGAAATCGCGATAAATCATTGGTTGAAAACTACACGTTCCAGTTGTTCTTTAATGAAAATAACAAATAATATCAAATGATACCTTTTCATGAACCACTACACATTGTCGATAAAAGCAAGTACTTTTTTCGTCAAAAGATTACTTTGAAATGAAATAATCGATTATAGTAATATCATTTTATTTGAAATTATAATTTTTTTATAACAAGCAATATCGCTTTTAATCATTTTTTGCTGTCACATCAATATTTGTTCATTATTTGCATATATATGAAATTTTGAACAATAGTGGTTCAAAAATCGCTTGCACATCTCACTTTCAAATTCAATAACAAATTTTTCTATAAAAACAAAATCTAAAATCAATTAGGAATTGCGTCCTACGAGTCATCGTTAACTATGTTATTTGATTTCGTCCCACTGTGTCTGCCATTGCGCGTGGATGATGAGGCTACGCGACTGCACTACAAAATTAATATCCCTCTAATTAATATGCTGCAGCTGAAAAAATAATAAAAATTGTGTAGCAGTATGGGCAATAACCATAATACATTCGCATTTAAATCTCTTTATTTATTTTTGATTTGACTGTGGATTACAAAGAATATTTTATTTTATCTTTTTTCTATTAAATTAATGATACACATACTGTAGAGTGTCCTCATTTGAAACAACTTTATTAAATAAATGTGGAATAATTGGATAACGTTTGCCCAAAGGACAATCACGCATTTCAATTACGGACATATCGTCAACTGCACCGCTTATCATGTTTAGTTTTATTCTCGAATGATATTTATCTGACTTATATATTCCACGAAGACTTCCAGTATACTCCAGGATTGCAAACACGTAACCATTGGATGTTGATAAAACAATATGTTCTTGGGTTGGCACGGGCACATATCTATTCAGTTCTGCTCGCAAATAAATGTTTAAAGTGGCGGGAATAACATATCTTCGAAATTCGAATTGCCGGTTCTGATTTTTCTGAGGAATAAGCCGAATATACCCGAGTTTTGAAAGAGCATATCCAAGTACTTCATGAGAGGGAGGCCAGCTTGGAGGAGACCCGGAACTGGCTTGAAGCGGAGGCTCCTGAGCATAAGTAGGGGCGAGTGAATTTTGTATTGAATTGTAATTTGCGGTAGCTCTGATAAAACTGTTTGGGAAGACTGGTTGCCTTTTGCCTACTGGACAATCATTTTTTTCCTCTTGAGTCAAATTGTCAACTGCGCCGCTCATCATATTTATTTTTATGCGTAAACGACTTCTAGCTGACCTATATATTCCAAGAAGAATCCCACTAAAATCCAATATTGCAAAAATTTCACCATTGGATGTTGATAATACAATATATTCTCCGGTTGGCACGGGCACATATTTATTCCGTTCTTCTCGCAATCTAATTGGCATACAGGCAGGAATAACATATCTTCGAAACTCAAATTGACGGTTCCGATTTTTGAGAGGAATAAGTCGAATATATCCAAGTTGTTCTATTGTACATCCAAATACTCCATCTGAAGGTGGCCTGCCGGGTGGAGAAATGGACCTGGCACGAAGAGGAGCCTCCGTTGGAGAAGTCCGTTCAGGCAAATGATGTTGTCGAGCAGCAGAAGAAGAAGAAGGAGCAAAATTTGGTTCGCTATTAGGTTTCTTGTCAGGCTGTGAACTGCATTCTGCAAAAAGAAAGGCAAGATTCATTTTTTTGTGTTCAGCACGTTCATCTCGATTATCTTTTGTTGAATTCAACTTGTTTGTTGCAGAAAGCATCTTTCTAATGATTCAGTCAATATTATAAGTATATGTTTTCAGTGCGAGTCGTAGGACTCAAACTTAAGGGGATTATTCAGAGAGATTCTAGCGACGAAGGTGAAGGTGCAGGGTCAATTTCTAGTGGTTCTTCATTTAGTATTGATGAATTGTGTTTGTCATTCTTCTGCTCCCATCGACAGTAAAATTTGTAAAAAGTTGCCCAATGTCTGTGAGGATTTCACTAAGGGATTGCCACTTATGTTTCTTCTAGTCCGAAACGTCGCGCTCAATTAAAAAATTTCAGGAGTTTTTTCTTCGTACAAACGCTCAAATTTCAAAGTTAGCAGACACTCGGTGGCTGTCACATTACGATTGCATTACAAACATCAATTCAAGGGACAGAAAATCAGCTCCGAAAATCATGAAGCGGGTACAAAGAAATAACAGTCTACTGCTGAAAAGCTACTGGAGCTTATGCACAATGACTCAGTAAAAGCCTATCTTCTGTTTTTGAAGTATACACTGCATTTTGTCAATGTTTTTAATGCGCAATTTCAAACAGACAAAGTGGTCATTTATACGGTATCAGAACGCAGTGAGAAGTTATTTTGGCGAATGGGAAATGACTATCTGAAACCTGAGGTTTTTTTAAATCCCGTCGCGTCGATAGATCTAGCGAATGAGGCACATCACTGCGAATCAAATTCGGTGACTTGACTTCCGGGCTGGAATGTGAAAACTACTTGCAGAACTTGCCACCTGATGAAGTAATAAAAATTCGCGAAAATTGCTTGCAGTTTTACATTACTGCGGGAAAAGAGATTTAGGAAAGGCTTCCTCTGACTCTACGCTACTTTCCAAAATAACGTTTTCAAATCCCGAAACTGCGTTGGATCCGAATGCAAGAAATGAGATTCAAAGTCTCTCTGACGTTGCTGAACATTTTGGGGCAGCATGATAGTGAGGCTTTAAATGATGAAAGGTTCAATTTGCCGTACTCTTATACCGAAGAAGTGAAAGCAGAGTTACTCAATCTTGAAGTCGATGAATTTTGGTTTAAAATTACGCGTTCTATAAACCAAGATGAAGAAGTAGCTTTTCCTCGTTTGGCCAAGTTAATCGAATGTGTTGTCAGCCTTCCTAATTCCAACGCAGCATCAGAACGCGTATTTTTAGTTCTAATGGACGTAAAATGTAAAAAAAAGAAATAAGCTTTCTGACGAACTATTAAACGCTTTGTGCGTGGTTCAGACAAATTTTCGAGGTGAAGGAATACCTCTTACGAGTTTTAAAGTTGAGCCTAGACACTTAGAATTAATGAAAGCAGAAAATTTGTACAAAAATTATAAACAATACAAAAAAGGAAAGAAAATCTGGAAAGAGATAGACATGAAGATGTTGAAGCTTAGCTAGACGAAAATTATGAAATTGAGGTAGATGAAGATGTTGCAGTTGAGATAAATGAAAACGGTTTTAACCTAAATCAAATTGTTTTTGATTCGAATATACAATCCAATGGATTTCTCTGAACATTAATTGATGAACTTTTCTCTACATCTTACGGCCGTTCACTAATGCAAATTACTGAAAATAAATTTTTCCTCAGATGGTGGCATGCTCATTTTGTAGTAACATATTCTAATTACAATTAAGAATTTTTAATAGGTACCGTAATTTAAAAATGTCTGTGGCAAAACTTTCAAAGACTAATATAGAAAATATAGATTAATTATAAATAAAATATATAGAATAAAAATATTATTCATCTATACAATATATAAATAATATTTGATTATAATATCAAGTACAATTTATTATTTATTGTGATATTAGAATTTAAAAATTGTGCACAATTATTCATAGCGATATTAACATTTAAAAGTTGGATGTGCAATTATTTATTATGATATGAGGATTTAAAATTTTAGAATAAGTAATTTATTTTCTATATTACTTCTGTCCACTCGTGCTCGATTTATGCTTCAATAGTCATTACGATTAACATTTTTTTCAGGAAACAAATACAAAGGAAAGACTATGATATGAAATTCAAATTTAAAAAAAAATACGAGAGAAAAAAAGAAGGAAGGGGATTTCGAGGTTGCCTTTTTGCTATTTTTTCCAACTTAGATTCCTCTGAATAATTTGCATTCATAAATGGCTTTTTTATATACATTGAAATTTCGTGAAATTTAAAGCTAAGTAAATGGATAGCTACAATTATTATTTGTTGATTTTACACAGAAATGGTGACTGAAAGCCTGTCTCACAGAAAGTGAGAGCAATTTTGTTGGGAAAAAAATATTTTGCAGGCCGAAAAGCCAAAGTTTTATATTTACTTATTTCATTTTCTTACAAAATCAACTATTGTTGTTGTAATTCAACCAATATGCTTGAACTCACGCATGTTCTTCTTAAGAATATCTGCATTTATTCAGATGAAGGCAAGTCCGAAATTGAAAAACTACAAATTCCAAAATTTTCCAAAACAGTACTGAGGTGAAAATAAAAAACAGCGTAAGGTAGAGCAAAAAATTTCATAGGTGGAGAAATTTCTATTTTTAATTCATTTTTATGCTTTATTTCGATCTATACTATACTGATAAATGGGATTTATATGGTTGAGGAAGAAGGGAAAAGAGGATAAGTAGAAGCACGTGAGTGGAATTAGGGGAAAATGAGGATGGAGAACTAAGGAAAGTGATGGTGGGGAGGAGAACTAGAAGCATGGGAGTTAAATTAAGGGCAGTATAAGATGGAGAAGTGAGGGAAGTGATGGGGTTGAAAGATCGGGATGTGAGAGGTTGTGATGTATAGAAGGGAGAAGTATGAGAATTAATGATGTTATATTATTATATATTTACCAATAGAATCAAGGAAAACGGCAATAGCAAGGAATAGAATGCCGACGGTTACCCTCATTTTTCACTAGTCCAGTAGATGAGAGTAGATACTGACGTAGGGAGAAAAGGAATTTTCTACAAGATGTTTTCATGTATATATATATATTCTAGTGGGCTTCTCGTACTCCACGTAGCCAATTTTGATTCGCTGACTCCCCCTTTCTGAGCTCCTGCCTCACTCGCCCATAAAAATATATACGTCGTATAAGGACAGCTGCTAGTCACTATCTTACACGATATCGTAAATTTGAGCCTGGAGACAAACAATTACTCATTTAAAAATAAAGTTCCATAGACATTTCCCGGTCTACGTCCTTGTATACCTGCATGTTATAGAACAAATAGCGTTATCTGAAAGATTCTATCGACACACGCACATAGCAGAAATTAATATGATGAATTGATGTAATATCGTTTATCGATTTTTTTTATAATGAACCAAATATCAAAGGTATGAATGAATAGATTCCAAGCAACACAGTATGAACAAGTTTTATTTTTGTCAACGTATAATGTATGTAGTAGGTATAATGTATGTAGCCGTTGGCTAAACGCGGAATTCACAATTATTCTGTGTTTTTTCGTTTCTTTAAATTACAATAATGAATCAAAAATAATTAAAAATAATAAATTGGCACATTTCAGATCCCAAAATGCTCTCATTTAAGAGGAAACTGTGTGATTCTTCACAAAAATGGGGAAATAATAGAGAACTTAGTTCTTTTAAATACCACTAATGTTGATATCATATGCAATTCTATCTGAAACGCTTAAAACTCTTCAGATTTCTTGTCACAATATGTTGCCTCGCAGACAAAACTTGTATTCAAATTTCAATCTAATTTTGACTTATTTAGTGTGAATTCACATATTATTGTGACGTAATAACTGCTTCCTTCCGGCTTCGTTTTCCTCAGATTACCTACGAGACTTGTGCGGACATGTCGGCCTTCCTGCGTCTCGTGTCGAATTTGCGGAAAGTTTATAATATCGCGTCGAACGAACGCCAGCTTTATGCTGAACAATATTGAGTATTCAGCCTGTGCTGACTTTATCAAAGTTTGGCTTTATAGTTAGTGTGAAATCCTTCAAGTGATTTGTCAAAAAACTCATTTTGCTCTTTAGCCTGAATCCACGCTTACTCAATTATTATTTCATCAATTTAAAAATGGTCCTACGATCCGGATTTGTGTAGAAGAGTTTGGCAATTTTGGCTATGAAAGTGATTGAAACAATTTAAATTTAAGTTCGCCACGTGCGGATGTCATTTTTAACTGAAACATTAAAAGTTCAAGAAACTATTACACAGACTGTGCTAAGTGGTCTGAAAAAACAGTGACGGATTATCAGTGCCTCCCGCTTATATACCAGGTCTCCCATTTTAATTAATCCACGTAGATAACTTATAAATTTGACCTTTTCGGAAAATATGTTCCAGACAAAAGTTATTGGGTTTTTAGGGGGACATCTGACGATGACCTAAAAATTGACCTTGAATTTGACCTTGAAGGTTTTTTCAATGTCAAATCTGTTTTTTTAAATGGGAATCCCTATTTTTGACACTGGATTCGGAAAGGGTGGGAAATTTTACGTCTGATACCATAGATTCTGCGACTACAAAAATCTAAGTTTGATTTAAAATGGATTCGATATAACATTTTTTTGAAAGCCTTCAGGAGACTTTGTTTTTGCAAGAGAAAATTTCATGTGCGTATCCGGGCCCTCATTTGAGGTATATATTTGAAAAAAATAAAAATTCAGGTTGAAAAATCGTACGTAATTGTGTGCAACAAAGAGGTGGGTGGCGATGATGTTGCTTTTTAGCTACTTCGTACAGTTTTTTTTAATATAGGAAATAATAGCATTTAGGTATATACACTAATCCCAGTAAAAAGAAACTAATAGGACGAATTGAGAAAAATTCGACAGGAGCGTCCGTGAATCTTGCTTTGCGACAATCTTGAATTGGAGATGGTGGTGAATTCGTTTAAATTCGTGAAAAGTAATTAAGTCTTCAAATATCCTATTCGCCCGAATTCAGCGAAAAATTTTCAGGGGATCTAATACATCTAAATGCGTCAGCAAGAATTATTTTCAGTGTCCTCCAATTCATTTTAATTCACGAGATTTCAAGTTAGGTTCCAATTCGCCAGAATTCGCTAGCGCGAATACAGTTAAAGACTGGCCTATTCAATCGAATTCGTAAGCTATAACCAACGCGCTGGGCATGAAGGATCCGTTGTAAATAAATAGGGAGATTTTGCGTAGCGTATCGTAGGATACAGTAAACGCTAAACGATACGCTAACGAACGTCGGATAGCGGAAAACGTTAACGCTAAACTCGTAGAGCATGCGCAGAAACGTCATCACGTGACTTTAGCGTTTACCGTATGCTACGGAACGATATGCAAAATATCCCTATTATCATCGAGTCCCGCAGCTCAGTGGTCGCCCTCTGGACTTTATACACTTGAGATCGCTGGTTCGAGTCTCAAGGCATGCAATTTTTATTTTTTTTTTTTCGAAATGACCTCGAACACAAATTAAGGCCAATTGACACGCATTCAATTCGCTCTAGCCTAATTCGTTTCAACGAATCAGACAGCAGAATTCAGGCAAATTTAAACATTTGAATTCACAGCAATCCTCCCAAATTAGTTTTTTTTTACTGGGATAGAAATTTAAAACACTTTGACCGCGTTTGGACAATTTTATCCCAACGCAACCAGAATAATCTTTTGACCGTACTCTGCATCCGTATGAGTTGAAAATATATTTCAGGACGGAACGAATCATTCTCTAGAGACATTTGTTTTGATTCGAGCAGATATAAGTGCACAAGAGCTCCAATATAAGAGGGACTGATTTTGAATTCCTAAAACTGCAATTCAAAGCTGCTATACTTTATGCATGCGTATGAGTTGAAAATATATTGAACTTCAGAAATAATCATTGTCTAAAGACATTTGTTTTGATTCGAGCAAATATAAATACACAAAAGCTCGAATATAAGAGGGACCTCTGGCGTTTGCAGTTTTTGAAGGGCCGCCGTGCGCGAGTACTCAGTCGAGTGTATTAGGCATCACAATTGGAAACGGTTCAGACGGCCCTGACTGTTTCGAGGCACTGATTTCGTAGCTCTTGTGTAGACTGTAATTCTAGTCAACCATACTTTTTTTTGCATGCGTATGAGTTCAAAATATATACTGCACAATGAAAACAATGAAAAACAAGAAGAATCACTGTCTGAAGTATTTTTTTTTCAATTTGAACGGACATCAGAGGCTGAAGTTAGATTTGAATTTCATAACCTCAAAAATCCTACGAAACTATCAGTTTCATGGATTGCATGCAAATCCATATTACATGTTTGAGTTTTTTAATTTTGAGGTTATCTCCGAATTCTGTAACCCCAAAAGTCATGTGAAACCAAGTTTCATTCAAATCGCAACATTTCTTTAAAATTATGATATCTGCCATTTTTTTTCGATTGATATGATCGAATCTGTATTTTGTAATGATTTTGAAATCATATCGATCACTCCTGGCGCCACCTGCAGTTAAAAAAAAGTTACCAACAGCCAACTTCTTCTTTACCGACAGAGAAAGATAGAAGCCAAACTTCTGTCGTGATGCGCAAATGCATCGGTCGATATTTATAATTTTCATAAATAAAATGTTTTCTTCCCCCAACTCTGTGCCTTGCCACAAACGGTCATTTGCTATTTTTTAATATTTTCGGAAAATTTTTCCGCGATATTCAAACTTTTTTTTTCAAATATGGGTAAAAAATACTAATCTCAGGACTGACAATATTTCACGTGAAAGGTACTTTACAAAAATCTAAGTTTCTCAAGTCGCAACAAAAATCTGAAAGTTACGAAGCATAATTCTTAGAATCTTTTAGAAAATTTGAGCGAAGGGGGAGGGGGGGGGGGGGTTAAACGATCTTTCGTATTAAAATATTTTTACTTAAAAGCAAATAATATCCAAGATATTACAACATAGAGGAATGTCCAGCCGAAATTTGATCTGTTTCATTAAGACTATTTTATTTTCAACAAAGTACATGAATTTTTAACCAAATAATACATTTTTCAGGGAAAAAGATGAAATATTTGTTAAAGAGAATAAAGCGGAGGTAGAGCGTAATTGAAAGTGAACTTTATTAATAATAAATAAACAAAGACAATATAGCATCATGGATCGAAGCTAATTCAAATAGGTCGTTCGCTGATCGTAGGATATAAAATATAAATGATATTTCGACACTTTCCCTCAAGATGTGGACGAACTTTAAAATCTTTAAAGATGAATAGCTTCCTTAGCTCCTTTTGATACAGCCATATATTCCGCTTTCATTGAAGAAAGTGCTACGGCTCCCTGTTGCTTTGATTCCCAGTATATTGGTACACCAGAAAGAATAAAAGCGTATCCTGCATATGATTGCTTATCTAATGAAATCGAGCTTTTCTTGAACAATAAGCTCATAACCATAGTACCATTCAAATAGCGTAGGACTTTTTTGATTCAGAGATTCCAAATCGTTCTAAAATATCCTAGACATATCCTTTTTGGCAAATTTTGATTCTTCGTTCGCTTCTGGAAAATCTGATTTCAAGATTTTTGAAGCTTTTCCAAGATGTTTTATTCTCTCAGTTATTTTCTCCTGATTCTATGATGCGTCTAAAATATCATAGACATAAACTGCGATTAGTGACACATCTTCCCCTTGTCCCAAGAAGAAGAGGCATGGATCTGCGGCAGATGGAGTTGTGCCAAATTTCTTCAATTACTCACTTAGTCGAATGCACCAGGCACGATCAGCCTGACGTAGACGGTATAATGCTTTATTCAATAGGCACATATTTCCTTTCCACAGTACTTGAAGTATCTTCTTTGATTTTTCCAAAACTCCCCATTCGCTCATTCACTATGAATTATTTCTTCCAGTACTGCTTCCATTGGTTCCGGAATTTCCATAAAGACTTTAATTTCGAGAAGGCTGTTTGAGTACACCGTTGTGATGTCTACCCTCTCGCAAAAATTCTAGCCCTTCTTCGTTTAACAGTTCCATCGGGTATGAATTTATTTCATAAGTAACTTCTCTTTCAATAACGTCTTCTGCGAACAACCTTGAGGAGCAGAAATGGAATCTCCAATCTCACCTGCAATAGCCAACATCGGTGTGAAACATCGAGAAACTAAAATCTTCAGCTAATTCAAGCTTAAACCGGAATTATGGTGGCGCTTCTTTGACCATACTTTGTTATCTGGAGACATGGACTAGATGAGCGACACAAGTTTTCCGATCTCATCAATTCATTACACCCCCATATCCAGTTCACTATGGAAATTTAACAAAATTGAAAATCGCCTTTCTTGGAAGCACTAGTTTATAAAAAATCTGATAACACATTAGGAAATGAGGTTTAAAGGAAACGCTTGCACACAAACAGATACCTACGTGCCTCCTTTCACCACCACCCATCTCTAAAGCAATCGCTCATTAACTCCTTTGTATGTAGACCTATCTCCATAACAGAAAAAGATAAATTACAAAAGGAATTACAAAACTTCTAAGCAACCCTGAAGATAAAAAGGCACCTCTCAGTGATCCGGGAATATATTGAATCACTTGCTCTTTTGGCAAAGTCTATATTGGATAAATCGGAAGAGCGATGGGCCAGCGTATAAAGGAACATGAGAATAAAGTCAGGTTAAACATTTCACGCAATTAGCACTAGTTGAGCATCATATCGAAACAGGACATAGTATTTTATTTCACCAAACGACCGTCATCGCAGAGGCATACAATATTTTTCTAAGAAAATAAAGAGTAGCAGTCAAAATCCTAAAACACCATACGTAATTTATTACAATAAAACATTGTGAAAGCGTTATATCTATTATAATGTAGCTATCTTACCAAATCTCCCCAAAATCCTAATGGCGCATTCTTATCTTCCTTAGAAGAAATTTAATAAAGATCAATTTCTTTCTGATAATTCAAATATTTGATTGAAAATTTGACTTTTTGTGTTGAAAATTTATCCCTTTAGTAGAAAATCTTTGTTGGTTGAAAACTAAACTTTTTTGTTTGTAATGCAACATACAGTGACATGAAATCTGAAGAATTCAAAGCGTTTCATATTGAATTGCATATGGTATCAACATTAGTGGTATTTAAAAGAATTTAGTTCTCTATTATTCCCCTTTTGTGTTCAAAACCCACCCGTCGATAAAAGCATTTTGAGCTCTAAAGCGTGCCGATTTATTATTTTCAATTATTCTTGATTCATTATTGTAAATAAGAAAACGAAAAAACACAGAATAAACGTCAAGTCCGTGTTTAGCCAACAGCTAGGTTGATTTAGAGGGGGTGGGG
>CAKNXH010000178.1:622547-694138 GCA_932178445.1 Andricus quercusramuli
TGACGTCGTGTCGGATATCAGGTTCGCAACCTGGCCTAAAAACACGAAAGTCTAGGATGGGCGGAAAATTCAAACCAGCCCGAAAGTTTAATTGGAAATTTATAAAAATGTCTAGGACAGCAGGAAAATTACAAACAATTTAATCTCCTTCTCACTACATACATTATAAGTTGACATATTAGTTTCTGCTTTGTGCGTTTGACGATGTAATTTTTCAGATACTGCTATTTGTTCTATGACATACAGGTATACAAGCACGTAGACCAGAAAATCTCTATAAATCTTCATTTTCAAATGAATCAGTGTTTGTCTCCAGGCATAAATTTACGATATTGAGTAAGATAGTGACTAGCGACGGTCCATATACGACGTATATATTTTTTTGTACGAGAGAGGCAGGAGTTCAGAAAGGGGGAGTCAGCAAAACAAAATTGGATACGTGGAATTCGAAAAGCCCACTAGTATATATATGGAAACATCTTTTAGGAAATTCTTTTTCTTCCTGAATCAGTATCATCTACTGCTGCTACTCGATTATTAAAAAAATGATGTTCACTGTTGGTATTCTAATCCTTGCTTCTGCCGTTTTCCTTGATCCTGTTGGTAAATATATAATAATATAACATCATTACTTCTCTGACTTCTCCCTCCCAAACATCACAACCACTAACATTCCTCACATCCCTCACTTCTCATACTTTCTACCTCCTCTTTTTCCTAAATTTTCCTTTCTCTACTTTCGCTCTCCTCACATCAAACAATTACACTCGCTTCTCCAGCTTCACACCCCCTCACATCCCGCTCTACCAATCCTATCACTTCCCCATCGTATACTGCCCCTAATTCTCCCATACTTCTCCTACTTCTCCTCCCCACCACCACTTTCCTCATTTCTCCATCCTCTACTTCCCCTGATTCCACTCAAATACTTCTACTCATATGCGAACGCGGCTAGGAATAAGAAAAAATACTCAATTCGTACATGAAATCAATACCTTGCATTTGAGATGAGAATGTCTCAATTATAATGATCATAATAAAAAATGTCAAATGATAGTATTATCTTCGAGAAACATTCTTGGCACTAACAACGTCGTTATCTCACATGTATGTGAGATAACGGATACTTATGTATGTATTTGTACTCTTACATATGATGCAATGGAATATTCATTGAATTCAGTTGTTAACCAAATTATTCACCGAGGCATTGATTAGTTTTTTCTCTATCATTTATCATATCATATCATAGTTTATGTAACACAAGCATGAATACGGATACTTCTCAGGCCAATGGAGCGAACCTGAAGTCCCCTTTTTCCAGCCTATCGTCATATAACAGCCATTTGTATATTTATACTGTAAAAATGAGAGATTTTCTTATTCACGGTATTTTTTTTTCGCTTCCTATTTTTGAATGGAATAACTTCATGCTGTTATTTTCAATTTGTGGTTTTCTCTATTTTGGTTCTTCCTTTATCATCTCAATTGACAATAAAGAATTGTTATTAATTAATTTCAAATATCATGATTAGTGTGTATTTAGAAATATTGTAATTGGTATTGAAAAAAAGTTTCTTCTTCTCTGGAAATACTTTGAATTATGGTGAGAGTGATTGTCAGTAACAATTTCGATGAAACATTACAAACAACTGTTTTGGAGAATTTTGGAATTTGTAGTTTTTCAATTTCGGATTTTCCTTCACCATCTGAATGAATGCAGATATTCTCAAAAGAAACATAAATTCAAGTATATTTGTTGAAATAAAACAATTGTTGGTTTTGCGAATAAATGAAATAATTTAATACAGAACTTTGGCTTTTTATCCTGCAAATTTTTTTTTTTTGCACTAAAATTGCTTCCAATTTTTGTAAAACAGATTTTCAGTCACCATTTCTTTGTAAAATCAACAAAAAATCATTGTTGCTACCTATTTATTCAATTATGAATATCACGAAATTTGCATGTATTTAAAAAAGTCGTTCATGGATGCATTGTATCAGCTCCATTTATTGGTTACCTAAGGTAATGGTAAAATGCAAAAAAAAATTCATCTATTCATCTCCATTGCTGACAAAATGAACAAATAGAATTGCATATGTATCATTTCCCAGAATATCTTAAGTATATCTTAAGTGATTCAGAGGATTCCAAATTTGAAAAAATCGCTAATTCAAATATGTCGTTAAAAAAATTTCTTATAACAATTGTATATTGTTTATTTTTTATAGAAAAGTGATAAAAATAGTTACAAATATCTACACATATTCAGATAATAAAGAAAAAACTGAAATATAAAAAACTACAAATTCCAAATTTTTGTTAAAAGGTGTTTATAACAATTACAATTGTGGATTTTTCATGAAGTTTGTGACTAGCAGTCACTCTCACTACAATTTAAAGCATTGTCATGCAAGAGCTAATTTTTGTCAGCAAAAATTACAATGTTAGGCTATTTGTTATTCAATTTGTTTATTTGTTTATTTTCGTGAATCTTTTTTTCACTTTTGTCAAATTATATAAATAAACTAATCCTGCTAATTAGAATTGAATCACGCCACGATTTCATAATTTAAGTTTTTTTTTTAACTGACCTGCATCTGATAACAACGAAAGGGTCATTCGTTATGGTCTCCCTCCTGAGTCGGATGCAGGCACTCGAACTCAGTCCCAAATTCAGTACGGCGGCACTCTCTCATCCGTTCCTCCTATCCCCACCACACTTTCTCTTTACACTTATTTGCACTTAATATTTTTGATATCATTGTTGAATGAATTATTGTGGACGGAAATGCATTCTTTTAAAAGCTTTCTATTCCCCAGTAACTCATTAATTAACAAAACAGTGCTGGTAAGTATTTGTGGGAAACTTTACGAACGAACTCGATTCGTGTCAAACTGTCATTCTGGAAGGACATGATACTTTTGATAAGGAATTGTACTTCTTCCAAAATTTCGCGCCTTCTTGTCCCTAAACTTCTCATTTTTACGTATGTATCAATTTGCACACCCTTTAAAGCGTCAACGAAATGAAAAATCTTTGGCTTGGAAGCGTTAAACATAGCGTGGTGTTAAACATAGTATTGAACACTGACGCTAAATATACAAACATCTACTCACCAGCAATTGCAATGACATACTGCACACCTTGCCCCTTTCCGTCCCTTGCTGAAAGGGAGAGAAAGTCAGCCAAGTGAGAGAGAACTGCAGGGAGAGTGACGTTGACTTAGCTCAGCTCCGGTGAGGAGACTCTTCACGGGACTGAGTTGGAGTGCAGCATAGTTTGATGAGCGTCGATGGTCATGCCGTAAAAATGCTAACTGCGATAGCACTGAGCGTCACTGCAATTCCATTCTGTTGTTCTATTCTTTTTCTTAATGACATTAAAATGAACATTTTTTAATAAGACAGATGTTGGCTGGTAAAACACACTAATATTTTGATGAGGTTTGCAAAATATTAGACAAAAATATTCGACCGCGCAGCTTAAAACTGGAATTTCATTTTCTAACTCTGAATAATCCCCTTAAGGTCGGTTCCTACGACCCGCACTGAAAACATATCCTTATAATATTGACTGAATCGTCAGAAAGATGCTTTCTGCAAAAAAAAGTTGACTTCAACAAGAGATATTAGAAATAAACGTGCTGAACAAAAAAAAAAGAATGTTCTATTTCTTCTTGCAGAATGCAGTTCACAGTCCGACGAGAAACCTATTAGCGAACGTAATTCTGGCCCTTCTTCTTCTGCTGCTGCTCGACAACAACATTTGCCTGATCGGACTCCTCCGGAGAAGGCTCCTTTTCGTGGCAGGTCCACGCTTCCTGTTAGCGGAAATCCTAATGGCGAACGTAATCCTGGTTATACTTCTTCTGCCAGACAACACTCATCTGTCCGCACTTCTCCCGCGGAGGCTCCTATTCGTGCCAGATCCATTTCTCCACCCGGCAGGCCACCTTCAGATGAAGTACTTGGTTATACAATAGAACAGCTTGGATATGTTCGACTTATTCCTCTCACAAATCGGAACCGTCAATTTGAATTTCGAAGATATGTTATTCCTGCCGGTATGCGAATTAGATTGCGAGCACGAACGGATGTATATGTGCCCGTGCCGACCCGGGAATATATTGTATTATCCACATCCAATGGTGAAGCTTGTGCAATATTGGATTTTAGTGGTACACTGCTTGGCATGTATAGGTTCGGTAGAAGTCGTGTGCGCATAAAAATAAATATGATGAGTGGCGCAGTTGATAATTTGACTCAAGATGAAAAAAATGATTGTCCAGTCGGCAAAAGGCAAGCAGTCTTCCCAAACAGTTTTATTAGTGTTACTGCAAATTACAATTCAATACAAAATTCACTTGCCCCTACTTCTGCTCAGGGGCCTACTCTTCATGCCGGCTCCGGGTCTCCTCCAGGCTGGCCTCCTTCTCATGAAGTACTTGGATATGCACTTTCAAAACTCGGATATATTCGGCTTATTCCCCAGAGAAATCAGAACCGGCAATTCGAATTTCGAAGATATGTTATTCCCGCCGCTTCAAACATTTATTTCCGAGCAGGAGGGAATAGATATGTGCCCGTGCCAACCCAAGAACATATTGTTTTATCAACATCCAATGGTGACGTTTTTGCAATCCTGGAGTATACTGGGATTTTTCGTGCAATATATAAGTCAGATAAATATCATTCGAGGATAAAAATAAACATGATAAGTGGTGCAGTTGACGATATGACCGTAATTGAAATGCGGGAATGTCCTGTGGGCAAACATCTAATCTTTCCACGTTGGTTTAATAAAGTCGATTCACATGAAGATACTCTACAGTATGTGTATCATTAATTTAATGGAAAAAAGATAAACTGAAATAGAATATTCTTTGTAATCCACAGTCGGATCAAAATTAAATAAAAAGATTTAAATGCGAATATATTATGGTTCTTGCCCAAACTTCTAACAGAATTTGTATTATTTTTCCAGCTGCAGAGTATAATTTAGAGGGATATTGATTTTTTAGTGCAGCCGCGTAGCCTCATCATCCACGAGCGATGGCAGAAACAGTGAGGCGACATCAAATAACATAGTTAACGATGAATCGTAGGACACAATTCCTAATTGATTTTAGATTCTGTTTTTATAGAAAAATTTGTTAATAAATTCAAAACTGATATGTGCAAGCAATTTTTGGATCGCTATTGTTCAAAATTTTATATATATGCAAATAATGAACAAATATTGATTCTCTTATTTTTTATCTATCATTTGGTAAACAACTTTCCGACTTTTATTATCTGTAGGATTCAATGCGCAGGGGTGTCTGACAGCAAGAAATGATTGAAAAGTAATATTATTTGTCATAAAAAAATTATAATATCAAATAAAATGATATTATTATTATCGATTATTTGATTTCAAAGTAATATTTTGACGAAAAAAATTACATGATTTTATCGCCAATGTGTAGTGGATCTTGAAAAGATATCATTCGATAGTATTTGTTGATTTCATGAACAAATAACTGGAATGTGTAACTTTCAACCAATTAATTAAAATTTCAAAGAAAAAAGTTGAATTTTTAATGAAAAATGTAACAGTTGTATTTTCCACACAGCAAAAAAATGTTTTTTCGGGTCTGGAGGTCAGACCATGTTTACTATGTGTTTTGGGGTCGCTGAATCCGAATATGAGATCCGAAAAAACCCAAGAAGTCAGTGTTCTGAGATAGCCTCAAAAAATCAGCATGGATACAGGATATGAGTTCTCGGAATGATGCTAGGGAAGATCCATCGGTGGCTTCTAGATGGTTCGATACACTAGCTGCCAACGGCACTGGAAAACACATGCTTACATTCTGGAAAGATCGATCCAAGTTTCCGCAAGGGTCGTTGCACGCGGGGCTCTACCAGCATTAAGTTGCTAGATGCACAGTAGATTTCTGTCACATATACCGCTGTGCGGAACATGTTATGATGCGCGGTTGGCTTTTATGATACACATGGGCGCGCAGTGGGGTTTGATGTTATATATGGCTGCGCAGTAGAGTTGTGACACATACACGAATGCGCAGTACACTTCTAGGACACTTGATAAGGCACACATGGATGTGCACTACAGTTTGGCGTTACACTAGGCTGCACAGTAAGATTCTACAGTACATGCAGCTGCGCAATGCACTTCTACAATACTAATGGAAATTCAGTAGACTTGTGAATGTATTTCTTTTTCTTTTTTTTTTTTTTGTAGAGGAGGTAGGTAGGCTTCTATGGTACGTATGGATGCGTAGTACAGTTTGGTGGTGCACAAGGCTGCGCACTGAGGTTCTATGATACTCATATATTTGCAGTAGGCTTCCACAGCACATACTAATGCGCAGTAGTATTTTACGGTAGATAGAGCTGTGTGGTATGAATATGCGTTACCTTAGACTGTGCAGTACACTTGCACGATACACAGGGCTACGAGGTAATGTATTGGGAATTCCGTAACACGGTTCTGCTCCAGGCTAAATGCCGATAAAACAGTGAACAGTCATTCACTGTCAGACGATAATGGTTCGTATCGGTACTAAGATACCACGAGTCGATAAGTGGTTATCAGTAACGGATGGCGCCACCATGAATTAAATTAAATTGGAGGGATCTTAAAAGTGGCACGTGGGAAAATTTCAATTTGAACAGGGAAGTTACCAATTTCAAAGTTTTACCAGGACGAAGAAATGTTTGCTCACGTATAGTAAAGGTTATAAATTTGCGGTTAGTTCACCGAGTGTGTCACGTAATGTGACTGAAATTCATATTTGGCTCAATCCGCTCGCAACTAGCGTGAGAACGGATGCTGCCGTCAGAAAAATTTGGAAGATTAGAGACACCTCCTTGAACCGTCGCACGGCCAAGGGATGCGCGGCGATTGACTGCAGAGTAACATCATCAACGCGAGCACCGGCAATTAGGCACCTGTTTCGTGGCAGTACATTTCTACCTTCTAGGGAAGTCGACTCGAAATTGAGAGAGACTGAGAATAGAGAGAATAGTATGAAATACACATACACGGAAAAATTTAGTTGTTGAAATTTTGAATGACTGAGTCAACCACTCTAGGATAGGGTTAAACGTATGTCATAAATTGGAAGAATCGTCTTACAAACCTGGATTGATAAATGTTTAAAAAGTAGAAACAGTTGTCGAAAGTACAAAATAATTTCAATGAAAATGTGAAGACCAGCGGAATAGAGTACTTGAAACACTGATACACTAATGCTTCGAAGCCAGTCAATGAAACTTTCGATGACTCCTAACGAGTTTTTAGAAAACAGTATAGCCAAGTTAAAAAAATATATATTTCGCGGTTATATTTACTATATTGTTATTCACATAGACTCAAGCTTAAGTTATATTTATTTTTACAGATACACACGAACCTATGAAAAATCGAAAGAAATTTTGCGGCGGGATTCGAACTAACTAACACCTTTCGAATGCAACTTATCCCTAACCACTAGACCCCACGGCTAACTTAACACATTGAATATTTTGCACAAATGTCAGTGAAAAGTCAAATTTAAACCTGCGCTTATTTGTTCACTGCCGGTGACCGCGACTCCATTCATACTGATACATATACCACTTCACCTGAGCATCCAATGTGACTGTACATTGTGAATATATAGATATGTAGAAGACAGTCAACGAATTATTCAACAACTTGTAAATCAGTTATTCGTTGCTGTGCTAGAATTATTGTATTCCAAATCGTTTGGAATCTGGAGGACTTTTTATGAACAATTGAATGTTTGCCTTGAACTTTGTCAAAATCTGGTGAATAAAAATTCGAAAACTGATGTTCCTAGATTGTCTTCCAATAATTCGATGACTTTTTTCACTTTTTCGATGAAGTCTGCGGTTCTTTAATCAAAATTATACGAGATTCTAAAAAAAAAGTGGCCTATCCTAGAATGGTTGACTTGTCATGTGAAGTTTCGACAACTTATTTTTTCCGTGTAGATACAAGTAAAAACTCAAGAGTGTATACGTTTCTCAGATCCCTCACCATTTTTTAAAATATAACAGTGGTTCCGGTACGGGATCAGTTTGGTCGGAGTTTTCTTATTGGGTGCCGACACTGATCCTTCATAAAATAACAAAAATAAATACAAATTCGAACATTTTGGAATAAGATTGGAAGAAATTTGTGGAATATTACCAGCTAAGTGAGTATTTTTCTTTTAGACATTTCTTTCATGCATGCCCAGCGTCGTGAGTGCAAACATTTTTTGCGAGTGCAAAAATTTTTCGCGAGTTTAACACATTCTCACATTCTCATCGCGCGCTTCGCGCGCGGTTCGCACTCGGTTATGTATACACCTCGCGTTACGCGCTCGGACGTATTTACATCGCGCTTTACGCTCGGTTTCTCTAGATTTTTGAACTTCGTGTTCGACTTTGATGGAAAAAAAGCTTATTTGCAAATATTATAAAATTATCAAAACCTCTACATGTGAAGTGATTGTTAAATTTGTTTTTATTTTAGAATGAAATGGAAATTTATTTACTCAAGGTTCTATCGACCTTAGGGAACACATTCTCATCCAGACACTCGCGCTCGATATGCGATGTGGAAATAATTTGAACCTTGCGTTCCACGCTCGGTTCTGTGCACCGTATGATAGAAATGAAAAAGTCACGAATAAAACAAAAACTACGCATCCTATCAGAACATGATTCATAACAAATTTGTACCTCTTCTTTGGATGAACAGATTTTGTCTCTGTCATTTTTCCCGTAGCTTGTGTTATTCGTCTAAAAATTTAATTTTACTATTCCCAATGCTGTCTTTTACGAATAGAACAAAAACTACGCATCATATCAAAAAGTGAACAATAACAAATTTGGAGATCTTTTTTCGGTGCATAATTTTGTTTGATTCATCTTTGGTCGTATCTTACATAGTTTGACAGCAAAATGAAATTATTGATTTTTCATTATTTTGTGTGATCAAAATTTGGATTTTCGATTTTTCAAAAAATTCAAAAAGTTGTTACGAAAATATTGTAGGGTGTTCAAATAGAAAAATTTTTCTCCACTTGACTTTTTTTTATATCGTGCATATATTATTACGTATGTTATAGGAAATATTTTTGAAAAATTAAAAAATTCTTCTTTGGCCTGAATCAAAGAAACAAGCTATTATTTTATTTTCATTTACAACAATTTTTGATATTTAAAATATTCTGAAATGCTTAAAAAAAAATTGTCTGCACAAAACCATGCATATGGGTCAATTAAAAAAACAAAAGATGTTTTTGCACATTTCCGGAATGTTTCAAATTAAGCAAAATTTTTTTAAATTTCTAATTGTTCATTATTGTGATCAGAATGGCTTGAACTCTCCAAGTTTTGTAATTGCAAAATTCGGTATCTTTTTTGATTGAAATCATAAAATAATACACTGGAAACAGGATTGAATTATGGTTTTAAGGGTGGTCTGCAATTGGCGTTAACGCCATTTCCAGGGCCTCCAAACATAAACAGTTAGTGGTGGTTAACCATTTCCTAATATTACACAATATACGCCAGGGAATACCCGCGCACTGCCACTACGCTGCTGTTGTTTCACGCTTGCATGAGCGACCATTTCTCGATTCGGCAAACTCCTCTCTCACCCAAAAACTGCGAGCCATAGTTTCTAGGAATTAGTAAGCCTGAGGTAACGAATTCCAGATCTCAGTGTAAATGGAAAATATGAATGTGTTATGAATGTGTAAAATTAATTTGACAAATCTTCCTATTTCGTGAAAAAAAAAATTCAAAAATAATGTTTTAAAACCCCTGGAAAATTTCTTGCGACTGTTTATTATTCATTGTTACCATATTCAGCAAAAATCGTTAGTTCAAGGACCTTCTATTCGCAACCTGAGGGTACGTCCAATGACTTTGTCATAGGACAAAAATTCTCTTTCTTGCACACCAAAGAGATAATACAAAATATTGTTTAATGTTAATTTGAAATTATTCCAAATACTTTGACTAAGTTTTATTCTAAGAGTTTAAAAATGAAACATTTACAATTTTCAAGAAAGTTCAAAGCTTCGAAAATTGAACAAACTAGAATTCAAAGTTACAAACATTACGTTAAACGATCTTTCGTATTAAAATATTTTTACTTAAAAGCAAATAATATCCAAGATATTACAACATAGAGGAATGTCCAGCCGAAATTTGATCTGTTCCATTGAGACATTTTCTTTCCAACAAAGTACATAAATTTTTAACCAAATAATATATTTTTCAGGAAAAAAGATGAAATTTCTGTTAGAGAGAATAAAGTGGAGGTAGAGCGTAATTAAAAATGAACTTTATTAATAATAAATGAACAAAGACAATATAGCATCATGGACCGAAGCCAATTCAAATAGGTCGTTCGCTGATCGTAGGATACAAAATATAAATAATATTTCAACACTTTTCCTCAAGATGTGGACGAACTTTAAAATCTTTGAAGATGAACAGCTTTCTTAGCTCCTTTTGATAAAGCCATATATTCCGCTTCTGTTGAAGAAAGTGCTACGGCTCTCTGTTGCTTTGATTCGCAGTATATTGGACCACCAGAAAGAATAAAAGTGTACCCTGCATATGATTGCTTATCATCCAAGCAATTGGCCCAATCGGTATCTACATAGCCTTCTAATGAAATCGAGCTTTTCTTGAACAATAAGCTCATAACCATAGTGCCATTCAAATATCGTAGGACTTTTATGATTCAGAGATTCCAAATCGTTCCAGAATATCCTAGATATATCCTTTTTGGCAAATTTTGATTCCTCGCTCGCTTCTGGAAAATTTGATTCCAAGATTGTTGAAGCTTTTTCCAAGATGTTTTATTCTCTCAGTTATTTTCTTCTGATTCTATGATGCGACTAAAATATCATCGACATAAACTGCGCTTAGTAATATATCTTCCCCTTGTCCCAAGAAGAAGAAGCATGCATCTGCGGCAGATGGAGTTGTGCCAAATTTCTTGAATTCCTCACTTAGTCGAGTGCACCAGGCACGATCAGCCTGACGTAGACGGTATAATGCTTTATTCAATAGGCACATATTTCCTTTCCACAGTAATTGAAGTATTTTCTTTGATTTTTCCAAAACTCTCCATTCGCTCATTCACTATGAATTATTTCTTCCAGTACTGCTTCCATTGGTTCCAGAATTTCCATAAAGACTTTAATTTCGAGAAGGCTGTTCAAGTACACCGCTGTGATGTCTACCCTCTCGCAAAAATTCTAGCCCTTCTTCGTTTAACTGTTCCATCAGGTACGAATTTATTTCATAAATAACTTCTCTTTCAATAACGTCTTCTACGAACAACCTTGAGGAGCAGCAATGGAATCTCCAATATCACCTGTAATAGCCAGCATCGGTATGAAACATCCAGAAACTAAAATCTTCAACCAATCCAAGCTTAAACCGGAATTATGGTGGCGCTTCTTTGACCATACTTTGATATCTGGAGACATGAACTAGATGAGCGACACAAGTTTTCCGATTTCATAAATTGATTACCCCCCATATTGAAAATCGCCTTTCTTGGAAGCACTAGTTTACAAAAAATCTGATAACACATTAGGACATGAGGTTTACAGAAAACGCACACATACAAACAGACACCTACGTGCCTCCTTCCACCACCACCCATCTCAAAAGCAATCGATCATTAACTCCTTTGTATGTAGACCTATCACCATAACAGATAAAGATAAATTGCAAAAGGAATTACAAAACTTCTAAGCAACCCTGAAGATAAAAAGGCACCTCTCAGTGATCCGGGAGTATATTGAATCACTTGCTCTTGTAGCAAAGTCTATATTGGAGAAATCAGAAGAGCGATGAGCCAAGGTATATAGAAACATGATAGTAAAGTTAGGTGAAACATTTCACGCAATTAGCACTAGTTGAGCATCATATCGAAACAGGACATAGCATTTTATTTAACCAAACGACCGTCATCGCAGAGGCATACAATATTTTTCCAAGAAAATATAGAGTAGCAATCGAAATCCTAAAACACTCTAATAACATCAATACGTAATTTGTTGCAATGAACCATCGTAAAGGCATTATATCTATTATACTGTAGCTATCTTACCAAATCTCCCCAAAATCCTAATGACGCATTCTTACCTTCCTTAGAAGAAATTCGTTAAAAATCTATTTCTTGTTGAGAATTCAAATATTTGATTGAAAATTTGACTTTTTGTGTTAAAAATTTATCCCTTTAGTAGAAAATCTTTGTTGGTTGAAAACTAAACTTTTTTGATTGTAATGCAACATACAGTGACATGAAATCTGAAGAATTTGAAGCGTTTCATATTGAATTGCATATGATATTAACATTAGTGGCATTTAAAAGAATTTAGTTCTTTATTATTCCCCTTTTTTGTTCAAAAACACCCCGTTCACCCTTAGATAAAAGCATTTTGAGCTCTAAAGCGTGCCGACTTATTATTTTCAATTATTCTTGATTCATTAGTGTAATTAAGAAAACGAAAAAACACAGAATAAACGTCAAGTCCGTGTTTAACCAACAGCTAGGTTAATTTAGAGGGGAGTTGCAAATTGACGTCGTGTCGGGTATCAGGTTCGCAACCTGACCTAAAAACACGAAAGTCTAGGATGGGTTGAAAATTCAAACCAGCCCGAAAGTTTAATTTGAAAATTATAAAAATGTCTAGGACAACAGGGAAATTACAAACAATTCAATCTTCTTCTCACAACATACATTATAAGTTGACATGTTAGTTTCTGCTATGTGCGTTTGTCGATATCATTTTTCAGATACTGCTATTTGTTCTATGACATACAGGTCTACAAGCTCGTAGACCAGAAAATCTCTATGAATCTTAATTTTCATATAAATCAGTGTTTGTCTCCAGGCATAAATTTACGATATTGAGTAAGATAGTGACAAGCGGCTGTCCGTATGGGATGAATATATTTTTTTGGGCGACAGAGGCAGAAGGTCAGAAAGGGGGAGTCAGCAAATCAAAATTGGCTACGTGGAATACGAAAAGTCCACTAGTATATATATGGAAGCATCTTTTAGGAAATTCTTTTTCTCCCTGAATCAGTATCATCTACTGCTACTACTCGATTATTACAAAAATGAGGTTCACCGTTGGTATTCTATTCCTTGCTTCTGCCGTTTTCCTTGATTCTGTTGGTAAATATATAATAATATAACATAATTACTTCTCTTACTTCTCCCTCCCAAACATCACAACCACTAACATTCCTCACGTCCCTCACTTCTCATACTGTCTACCTCCTCAATTTCCTGACTTCTCCTTTGTCTACCTAACCTCCTATCACATCCAACAATTACACTCGCTTCTCCAGCTTCCCAACCTATCACTTCTCCATCGTATACTGCCCCTAATTCTCCCATACTTCTCCTACTTTTCCTCCCCACCATCACTCTCCTTACTTCTCCATCCTCTACTTCCCCTAATTCCACTCATATACGTCTACTCATCCTCCCTTCACTTACTTCTTTCTCATCCATATAAATTCCATTTATAAGAATAACATGGATCAAAATAAAGCGTAAAAGTGAATTAAAAAAAAAATTTCTTCACCTGTGAAATTTGTTGCTCTACCATACGTTGTTTTTTATTTTTACCTCAGTACGTAATTAAACAGAAACCAAAGTAAAAGCCATTATTCCTCAATGAGTGAGTCCAAAAACGTCGAATCTTGATGAATTTCGCGACACTTAATTCGTACATGAAATCAATACCTTACATTTGAGATGAGAATGTCTCAATTATAATGATCATAATAAAAAATGTCAAATAATAGTATTATCTTCGAGAAACATTCTTGGCACTAACAACGTCGTTATCTCACATGTATGTGAGATAACGGATACTTGTGTATATATTTGTACATTTACATATGATGCAATGGAATATTCCTTGAATTCAGTTATTGACGCGCAATATTTATTATTAATGCGTAAAATAATATTAATTAATATTAATTAATAATTAATTAATAATTGATATTGATTAATATTAATATTTAATATTAACTATTATTATTATTAATTTATTATTAATGTTATTAATGCGCAATAAGGTGTCTTATGGTGTGGTAAGCCCACCCTAGTAGTATTAGTAATAAATAATCCACCTAGAAACACTACCCGAATCGGGTAGTGTCACTGAAGCATTGATTAGTTTTTTCTCTACTTTGCGAAAATGAGAATGGTCTGTACTTTTTTTTTCACTTTGGAGGTCATCGTCAATTCTATTGGCGAATATAATAATATATCATTTTTATCATAGTTTATGTAACACAAGCATGAATACGGATACCTCTCAGGCCAGTGGAGCGAAACTGAAGTCCCCTTTTTCCAGCCTATCGTCATATGACAGCCATTTGTATATTTATACTATAAAAATTAGAGATTTTCTTATTTACGGTATTATTTTTTTTCGCGTCCTATTTTTGAATAGGATAACTTCATGCTGTTATTTTCAATTTGTGGTTTTCTCTATCTTGGTTCTTCCTTTATCATCTCAATTGGCAATAAATAATTGTTATTAATTTATTTCAAATATCACGATTAGTGTGTATTTAGAAATATTGTAATTGGTATTGAGAAAAAGTTTCTTCTTCTCTGGAAATACTTTGAATTATGGTGAGAGTGATTGTCAGTAACAATTTCGATGAAACATTACAAACAACTGTTTTGGAAAATTGTGGAATTTGTAGTTTCCCAATTTCGGATTTTCCTTCATAATCTGAATGAATGCAGATATTCTCAAAAGAAACATAAGTTCAAGTATATTTATTGAAATACAACAATTGTTGATTTTTCGAATAAATGAAATAATTTAATAGAGAACTTTGGCTTTTTATCCTGAAAATTTTTTTTTGCACTAAAATTGCTTCCAATTTTTGTGAGACAGATTTTCAGTGACCATTTCTGTGTAAAATCAACAAAAAATCATTGTTGCTATCTATTTATTTAATTTTAAATATCACGAAATGTGCATGTATTTAAAAAAAGCCGCTCATGGATGCATTGTGTCAGATCCATTTATTGGTTACCTAAGTTAATGGTAAAATCCAAAAAAAATTCATTTATTCATATCCATTGCTGACAAAATGAACAAATAGCTTTACATATTGTGACGTGGTATCCGGTACCACGCACAAATTAGTGATTGTTACGCCCAATCAATTTAAATTTAACCTTAAAATTATGAATAAATCATACCTGGTCGAGCACAGAATCCATTTAGAAATTTTAATAGTTGGAGAGCTTCGAGGGTGATGGCCTGTTGCCAAATAACGAACCCTGCGATGCCTAGGTTTTGTAAGTTCCCGCCGCTCCAAACCGTCACCAGACTGGGGGGAATACTTTTATTGTTCTAAAATAAGACATTTATTAATGCCTTCGAACTTTTACTTTTTTGTTTATTAGACACTCAGGGCCGGGGGCCCGGCCACTACACTGAACCATCCACACGATCAATTCACGAATTCACGACCGGGTAGTCGTGAATCAACATCACACATTACACACTTCAAAAACACAACACTCTCGTTCTCTCTTGCTCACATCCACTGGGAGGAAGGAGGATACACCAATAGAATGTGGTAACGCAGGAGCGGTGCCACCAACTCGTGTTGTTTTGAACTGTCAAAACACTAGCAGCCGTTCATAAGAGGGCGCGCACGGTGTAGGAGGGGTGCGCTTGACAAGTGTTTGCGTCGCGCCGCGGCGCAGGTTAACAGCGTGACTCGCCACAGACTATGGACTAGGCTAGTAAAAGCACTAGACAAAATGGCGTGTCACCATAGGACGATACTGTGAACGCGCCTTCACACAGGTTTTCGCTTAATGTAGTTGCGTGGCTGGGTGCGCAACCCATGGCCTACGCGCCAAACATCGGACTCGGCGTGGTCTCGTTCATTCTGGTTTCGGCCATTGGCATGCTTGCCACTATTCTTATAAAAGGCTTATAAACTGACCATTAACCAGCCGTAGGATCCGTTTGGGCGTGAAAACAGTACTCTTTAAAAAAATATTATAAACCAGGAATAGCGAGGACACAGCCAAGGTATGTTTTCTCATTTCGCCCGTAAGTAACTCTACGTATACTGTCGCGGATTCAGTGTGGTGGGGACGCAATGTTTAGAGGGTTTTTGGTAATTAATCAGTGAATAAGCATTTCGGAGTGGCGGGTCTTTTAGTGTACAAATTAGTGATCTAACTTGCCTGTATTCGGGAGTGAAGTTTTAAAATATTCAATTTTCCAAAATGGCGGCAACCTTGCTTGACCTTAGGTGTCAGAAATGGACCACCATGCTGGAAAATCGTTGTGAGGGGAACTCACCGCGCGTCAAAACGATAGCAGTGACATTTCACTGGGGAACTATGAGCAGGACTTAGGAGTATAGCAAGCAATTAAATAATTACAAGGACATTAGGTCATTTCTACTAGGAATCTGAGAATATCCCATTAAAAGGGGGCTAATTGTAACTCCCGGTTAAAATGTTCTGGGATAATGCGGTTGGGTGATGCACTTAGGAAGGTTCCGAGAAACCGAGCTTAGTTCGCCACTTTGTAGATTTAGTGAAAAATAAAAATACTCAGTCTCAATTCAATACGGGAGGTTTCATGTTCGTCCACCTCGAGCATTCAAAATGGCGGTAACCCCACATGACCTATCGTGTCATTAGTGGCCCACCATTCTGGAGGTTCGTGGCATTAGAATTAGTGCTTTTCCGCTTCATCTCGATTATCCAAAATGGCGGCAACCCCAAATGACCTCTCATGTCATTAGTGGACCACCATTTTGGAGGGTCTTGAATGTACAATTGATCCTAATTTAATTTCTTACCTCGATCATCCAAAATGGCGGAGACCTCACATGACCTAAGTGTCATTCATGGGCCACCATGTTGGAGGGTCGTGGATATCTAATTCTTATATTTTGTTTCCACTGATTTAATTTATTTTACGGGATTTAACATGACCAATGTGAAGCATCCGTGGCCGTGAAATAAATGAACAATTTTGTGACCCGTATCCCTTTTGTGTAGACTTATTACTACTATTATTATTTCTTCTCCTCGTTCAGTTTATTCCTTACCTGGCCCTCCCTGTGTTGAGCTAGCGGGGGAATAACTAAAATAAATGGGCATTACTTCGAATTAATTCTGATTCAGGACCTTTTTGTTCGTTTGGGGTTTTAATGGTGATAAACGATCTGGCGCCCTTCAGGCTTAATAACATAATGTTGGGAAATAAAGTAATTGGCTAATGAACCAGACTATAACAATAAGCCAGTAAAGTCGTTAAGTAATTAACCTTAAATAATTTAATATCGAAAAAGTAAGGTTATAATATGTATCATTTCCCAGAATATATTGTTTATTTTTTATGGAAAAGTGATAAAAATAGTTACAAATATCTTCACGCATTCAGATAATAAAGAAAAAACTGAAATAGAAAAAACAACAAATTCCAAATTTTTGTTAAAAGGTGTTTATAACAATTACAATTGTGGATTTTTCATGAAAATTGTGACTAGCAGTCACTCTCACTACAATTTAAAGCATTGTCATGCAAGAACTAATTTTTTTCAGCAAAAATTACAATGTTAGGCTATTTGTTATTCAATTTGTTTATACTAATGAAAACATGCAATAATCAAATTATTTGTATTCTGCGAGTACTCTTGCGTCGATATAGGGTGATTTCCATAATGTAGACTTTTTTGATGACAAAGATGCGTTTTCTCCCACCGTTTGGTGTATCCGGGTATACTATCGTGTGCACTGCAGCATTTCAGTCATTACTACAAATATCAACCGATTTTCATGAATCTTTTTTTCACTTTTGTCAAATTATATAAATAAACTAATTCTGCTTATTAGAATTAAATCACGCTACGATTTCATAATTTAAGTTTTTTTAACTGACCTGCATCTGATGACAACGAAAAGGGTCATTCGTTATGATCTGCCTCGTGAGTTTGATGGAGGCACTCGAACTCAGTCCCAAATTCAGTCCGGCGACACTCTCTCATCCGTTCCTCCTATCCCCCACCACACGTTCCCTTTACACTTACTTGCACAAAATATTTTTGATATCACTGTTGAATTAATTATTGTGGATGGAAATTCATTCTTTGAAAAGCTTGCTAATTCCCAGTAACTCATTAATTAACAAAACTGTGCTGGTAAGTATTCGTGGGAAACTTTACGAACGAACTCAATTCTTGTCAAACTATCATTCTGGAAGGACATGATACTTCTGATAAGGAATTGTACTGCTTCCTAAATTTCGCTTCTAACTGCGCTAACACTGAGAGTCACTGAAATTTCATCCTATTATTCTATTCTTTTTCTTAATGACATTAAATATGAACATTTTTTAATGAAACCGATGTTGGCCGGTAAAACAGGCTAATATATTGATGAGGTTTGCAAAATATTAGACAAAAATATTCACAGAAAAAACTAAGTGTAAACTTTACCCGGGATTCGGGGTAAAGATTACCTGCAACAAAAATTTCCCTATGTGGGTAAACTTTACCCGCACATCTTGGGTATTATTCTGCGTTTACCTACGTTCGGGAGTAATTCTCATTGTTTACCCTGAAGGCTAGTGGCTTTCCAATGTTCAAGACGGTGGTGACAACCTTAATGAGAACAAAAGACAGTTTCTGCCCATCGAGGGTAATATTTGTGTTTTATCAATACGAACAGGTAAAAATACGAAATTACCTGCAATACTATTTACCCTAAGTTTTTTCTGTGTTCGACCGCGCAGCTAAAAACTGGAATCTCGTTTTCTAACTCTGAATAATCCCCTTAAGGTCGGTTCCTACGAATCGCACTAAAAAACTATACTTATAATATTGACTGAATCATCAGAAAGATGCTTTCTGCGAAAAAAAGTTGACTTCAACAAAAGATATTAGAAATAAACGTGCTGAACACAAAAAAAATTAAGATTCTATTTCTTCTTGCAGAATGCAGTTCACAGTCCGAAGAGAAACCTAATAGCGAACGTAATCCTGGCCCTTCTTCTTCTGCTGCTGCTCGACAAGAACACTTGCCTGATCGGACTCCTCCGAAGGACGCTTCTTTTCGTGGAAGGTCCAGGTTTCCTTCTAGCAGAAATCCTAGTGGCGAACATAATCCTGGTGCTTCTTCTAATGCTAGAGAACACTCACCTGTCCGCACTTTTCCCGCGGAGGCTCCTATTCGTGCCAGATCCATTTCTCCACCCGGCAGGCCACCTTCAGATGAAGTACTTGGATGTACAATAGAACAACTTGGATATGTTCGACTTATTCCTCTCACAAATCGGAACCGTCAATTTGAATTTCGAAGATATGTTATTCCTGCCGGTATGCGAATTAGATTGCGAGCAGGAGGGAATAGATATGAGCCTGTGCCAATCCAAGAACATATTGTTTTATCAACATCCAATGGTGAAGCTTGTGCAATATTGGATTTTAGTGGTACACTGCTTGGCATGTATAGGTTCGGTAGAAGTCGTGTGCGCATAAAAATAAATATGATGAGTGGCGCAGTTGATGATTTGACTCAAGATGAAAAAAATGATTGTCCAGTAGGCAAAAGGCAACCAGTCTTCCCAAACAGTTTTATTAGAGTTACTGCAAATTACAATTCAATACAAAATTCACTTGCCCCTACTTCTGCTCAGGGGCCTACTCTTCATGCCGGTTCCGAGTCTCCTCCAGGCTGGCCTCCTTCTCATGAAGTACTTGGATATGCACTTTCAAAACTCGGATATATTCGGCTTATTCCCCAGAGAAATCAGAACCGGCAATTCGAATTTCGAAGATATGTTATTCCCGCCACTTCAAACATTTATTTGCGAGCAGAAATGAATAGATATGTGCCCGTGCCAACCCAAGAACATATTGTTTTATCAACATACAATGGTGACGTTTTTGCAATCCTGGAGTATACTGGGATTTTTCGTGCAATATATAAGTCAGATAAATATCATTCGAGGATAAAAATAAACATGATAAGTGGTGCAGTTGACGATATGACCGTAATTGAAATGCGAGAATGTCCTGTGGGCAAATATCCAATCTTTCCACGTTGGTTTAATAAAGTCGATTCAAATGAGGATACTCTACAGTATGTGTATCATTAATTTAATAGAAAAAAGATAAACTAAAATAGAATAGTCTTTGTAATCCACAGTCGGATCAAAATTGAATAAAAAGATTTAAATGCGAATATATTATGGTTATTGCCCAAACTGCTAACAGAATTTGTATTATTTTTCCAGCTGCAGAGTATAATTTAGAGGGATATTAATTTTTTAGTGCAGCCGCGTAGCCTAATAATCCACGCGCGATGGCAGACACAGCGGTGCGACATCAAATTACATAGTTAACGATGAATCGTAGGACGCAATTCCTAATTGATTTTATATTCTGTTTTTATAGAAAAATTTGTCATTAAATTTAAAACTGATATGTGCAAGCAATTTTCGGATCGCTATAGTTCAAAATTTTATATATATGCAAATAATGAACAAAGATTGATTCTCTTATTTTTCATTGAAAGAGATTATAATTTGACAATTTGAAATTGAAAACGAAATTGAATTTTTCAAAGTCAAAGCTTCTGAAATTCTAGAATTTTAAATTGTAATTACATAAAAAAATTATAATTTAACATTAAAATTAATTAGACAGATTCTTATGGAATCATAAAATGAATTGAATTATTCTAAAAAAACTTTCAAAATAAATATTAATTCAAAATGGAAAACATTGAAAATGAAAAAAAAATTTGCTTTGGAATGTTGAAACTTAAACGAATGCGAACTCCATTTAAAACTGAAAAAATTTTAGTCGCCAAAAATTGTGATATTAAAAATTTTTTATACTCAAACCCTTTAAAACTTTAGTTATTTGAAGTGAATTTAAATCGCTTAAAAATCAATAATTTTGAAATTACTTATTATATTTTCCAAAATTCTACCAATTCAATTTTGATCTCAAAATTAAAACCTATGAAATGGAAAAATTAAAAATTCAGCGTTCAACATTAAAATTCAGAACTCTAAGACTGTAAACATTTAAAATTATCGAAATTATTCAATGACTGATGTATCAATTTCAGATATTTTAATTTTTATCTTCTTTGATTTTAAACTCAATTTTTAATTTTTTAATTTCAAATCTTTATTTAGAATTATTATTCATTCTTGAAATTTTCCAATCAAATATTTTTCAATTTGAAATAATTCATTTGTTTAAATATTGAACTAAAACGGGCACTTTTAAGATATTGCATTGAAAACTTAAAACTAAAAAAGGAATAAAAAATCAGATTGCTGTAATATGATTCTAATTTTTAAAATTGTATAATTTTATGCTTTTAAAATCGAAATTGCTTTATATTTACATTTAAAATTATTAAATTGAACATCAAGGGTTTTAATATGCAATTTTGAAATATCTCATAGCGGAATTGTCCAGATATTTTGAATATTTGAATTTGAAACTACAATATTGTGAAACTTAAAATTCGAAACCTCCAAATATTAATCTAAAAATTAATTTAAGAAAAAAATTTAGTTTCGAGGCCTTAAAGATTAAACTTTCTTAGAATTGCGCATTCAAAACTATAATTTTAAATTAAAATTATAGAAATTTTAAAGACTATAAATATATTATTAATAAGTATCATATCATGTAGTATCAAGTGAAATTTAAAACGACCGGATACATTTTTTACCAAAAAATGTCATTTCTGTCAAAAAAAATCATAGTCATTTTCACCGTTCAAAACTGCAGAATTTTAAGTATTGCGAGAAATATTGTGATCCTTTAAAGTATACCATTAAAGTTGATACATTTAAAGTATAATTATTTTTAACATTTTGAGAATTATATGCTTGCTAATTGAGAACTTTCAAAACTTCGAAAATGCGCAAATTATGAAATACGGGAAATCTCCCGGTGTAATATTTCTCTCCCGGCTTTATCCTGGTTTTCTCCCAATCAAAGTTTCTCCCGGCTTTTCCCGTTTCTGCCGGGTGGATGGCCACCCTGATTGTGTTTGATCAGTCCTTGATAAAAATATATTTTCAATGCACAATTTTTCTAACTATGAATATCAATGTTATTATATGATATAATATATATTCATATTGAAGACTAAGTTTTTATGTTCATTTAAAAGTAAAATTTGTAAAGACTAACCAGAATGTATTTATCATCTAATAGTATTATCTTTGAATTTTAGCAGAATCTCAGGGCAATATTTCCGAGTCGTCGATCTTGAAGGATGTTGAAGAAGAATTGGGTTCGTCGGAAGAAAGCAGTGATTCAGATTCTGTGGAAGAAGAAAGTGACACAATGATGACACGGATGAGCAAAAGTTGCGTTTATGGGCTATTGAAAGTAAAATATGCCAGACTCAATTGGATAAATTGTTGGACATCCTAAGATCTCGACTTATGCCCAATTTAGCGAAATCGTCTAAAACATTTCTTGGGACGAGTCAAGCTAGATATGAAGTAGAAGAAATGGAAAATTATATAGATGGAAAAGGAATATTCTGGAACCAAGCATTTGTGGATCCTTGCAGGGGAAGTCCACCTCGATCGGGATATTTACAAATCATTTGAAATTGCAATTTATGATCGTGAAGGTAAACCGAAAACTGCGGAGATATTTCTAAGACGTTTCATCAGAGAATTAAATAAATTACAACAAGATGGAATATACATAGGCAGAAAACATTTAGGGGTTACGTTGAAATGCATTGTTGCCGACACACCTGCTCGGGCTTTTTTAAAGAACACTGTGGGTCACACTGCCATTTTTGCTTGCGAAAAGTGCTCTGTTACTGGTGAAAAAGTAGAGGGTACAACAATTTACCCTTCCACCAATACAGAAGAAAGAACTGATGATTCTTTTCGAGGATTTCAACAAGCTGAACATCACCATGGGTCATCAGCTTTTCTGCGCGTTGTTCCGTTTTTGAATATGGTTGCAATTTTCGTACTAGACTTTATGCATCCTTGTTGTCAAGGGATAATGAAGCTGCTTATTCAATTCTGGATGTCGGGTGACTTCAATTGTAGGTTAAGTGTTGGAAACAGGAATATCCTCACTAGTCGCCTTCGCCACATAATGTGTCAAATTCCGATCGAGTTTCAGAGAAAGACAAGACCCATTCAATCTTACTTAAAGTGGAAAGTTACAGAATTGAGATTTTTTTTTACTCTATTGTGGACCAATAGTATTAAAAGTTCTCTTAAGGAACGAACTGTACCTTCACTTCTTGCTCCTGCATGCTATGAGACGGTCCGTTCTATGTTCATAATTCTAATGAAAGTATAAAGTCACGGGTGAATATTTGTATTGGTACGCCGCTGTCTCATAAGTGGATAAGCAGGTGTAACGAGGGGAAGATTCAAGAAATCATCCAATCATACGATCGATTGCGCGCGCCATCAGCTGATAAGTAGGGGTAGCGTGGGACTAATGCACCTTATAAATATCGATCCCGATATCGGTACCAATGCCTTTCGACTCGACCCTCTGCGAGGAAGGAACCTCTCATAAGGAATTACTGGTCTACCTGTCATTGACGACAGAAATTTCAAATTCAATAAGCGTTATTGAAAGGACGCCAACTCTGAAGGATTCTCAGGAATCATTCAAAAGCTTCGCTTACTAAACTATCCCAATTCATAAGAATTCAGATAGTTGGACGTAAGTTTTTGAGCTTCAAGTTTTTTTAAATTTTATTTTATTAGAAGAATGATAATTTAGTGTATGCAATTTTTATTGTAACGACTCTGAAATCCACATATCTTTGGAGGCCTCGTTGTGCATGGTTGCATTAACTATTGAAGTTCAAATGGGAAATTTTACTTTTATCTTTAAAAAGAAAATAGAATGATAATTTAGTATGTGCAAACTTTATTGTACCGACTTTGAAATCCACATATCTGTGGAGGCCTCGTTGTGCATGGTTGCATTAACTATTGAAATTCGGATGAGACATTTTACTTGAACCAGAAAATAATTCGTAACGACTTTGAAATTTATCATATGATAAAGACCTCGTTGTGCGAAGGAAATTTTGGATTTTCAATTAATTTTGGAGGAGAATCCTACTTGATTGTTTTTACAAAAGAGCATTTTCTGAATTGATTTAATTGATTTAAAAATACGCAAACATCTCTCCCTCGAGTGAATCTACAATTCTTCATTTTGTCGTCAAATAATGATTTAAATTTTAGTGGGAATTTTTATTGTAAGAATTAATCTTACTCAATTGTTGTTCATTTAATCATCAAGTTTAGTTATAAAATGTTTAGGGCTAGTTTTAACGTCCTATCAGTACTGGAATCAACTTATATAGTTGGTTGCAATTTACTGAACAGGAAAAAGTAAATGCAAATTGAACGAATATCTCAATGAAAATAAATCTCATTGAGATAAGTTTAAAATGCCTTCACTAACGCGCTAACACCCCATTAGGACACGTGGGGTCTTCTTGGATATAGAAGGCAAGATCTTCTTATAATATGGAGAGTTTCATAAATATATTGATTTTCACAATTTTCTTTCGAATAATTTATAATTTAATTATTTAAGGTGACGAAAGCCTTAAAGATGCAGAATATCACATAAATACGTCGCCAAATTTGAAATTATCCCTTAGCAAAGTTTATGCAGAGGGAACTGAAAAAAGAAACTTCAACTTTTCTAAAACCAAAGTCAGTTGTGCAAAACATGCAACAACAGCAAATACAAAAAATATCCAGTCAGGTTTCGTGCAGTGGCAAGCTGTATAAAAGAGTAATTCATCAGTGAAATATAAAATTCTGATGACGCACATGTACTGGAATATCTATTTCATTTTATTCCACGTAATTTTTCAGGCAAATTCTATGGTGTTGACAAGGGTAACGTCAACTTCACAAAGGAATCCGTTAGGGATGGAGAGAAAAAAAATCAGAACAGCAAATCTGGGAAATACAAAGCTACTGGTAATTTTTTAGGTGTTGATAAAGAATTTAAATATATTAAATATTGTAATATTTTAAATCTATCTCGTTAAAAATGTTCTACGTATATTTTTCTGCTTATTTAGACTCGTCTTTACTATGGCGCATTTATGATGATGACCTGCAATTAATCAAAGTCGACTTAAAAAAAATTAAGGTCGACGTGGAAGAGATCAAAACAACTCAAAAACTGACACAACTAACTCAGAAGTACCTTTTACTATACTCACAGAATTCGAGGAATTTAACGAAAATATTTCAAAAGACGACATTTTTTGAACAGATTTTGTAAGTACATACAAAAATAAATATCAGTAAAATTAATAAAAAAAAGACTTTTGTACAGATTCTAAATATGCCATTAGTATTTCATTTTTCTTTCAGGAGTACTTTCAGAAACACATCACGATGCCTCCACTGGCAAATTAATCACGCAAAATGCGTTTGCCATCTCCCCAGGGAATGCGTCGGGAAACGCAAAAGATTGAGGAGGTGCCAGAAATAAAAAGGGATCCAATCGAGACCGCAAAGAAAGAATCGATGATGAAGATAATGTACTTTTGAAATAAAAATATTCTTGGTAATCTATGTTGGCCTTATTTTTATTTCAATTCCTTATTAACAATTTTTTCTTGCAGCCCGACCAGCATCCGCTTGAGGAGCCCAGTCAAAAACCAGTCGGATCCCGACCGGGTTACCCCATTTGTATCCGGGATCAGACCAGGTAACCCAGCCGGGATCCGACCGGATAACCCGGCCGGGATCCGACTAGCGCAGCGTGACGAAACCAACCAGAATCCGAAAGGGCAGCCTGACCAGATTGCGGATACAAGCAGGACAACCCTGCCGGAATCCGGCCCGAACCCGGTCATAATTTCAACACGGGTATGCGCACTTGGAATAACTACCACAAGACTCAATGGATTTGGATAATGAATAGGTATTCCATAGGTTCTTTGGTCGCTCATGACGAATCCGGGGTCAAAATTTAACAATTCAATTTAGTTGATAATATAGTAGAAAATTCAGCAGCCTCTTAAAAAACTTTTTAGTACTGCCTGTCATTCAAGTCACGTGATTTTTTAATTTGACACCGCCATTTTGGATTTTTCAATTTTGACCCCGGATTCGTCATCAGCGACCTGAAAAACTCTTAGAAAATGGACTTTCATGATGAACACGGAATAATCTGCTTCTACCAGTTTTGGTACATAACGTCGATTTCGAGCCTACCAGTTAACTGGTGAATAACTTTTAAACTCTGTACCATTCCTGCATACATTTTCTGATGCTCGAAATTTTTCTCTGTACAAAGAACAACTAGCTTTATATCATTAGTATGTGATCAAAGATAATTGGCCAACTTCACATAAGTGAATTATACAACGAGCATTTTTTTACAATAGATTTAATACTTTCACGATGATTCATTATAATAAATTTAAATTTAAAATTTAGAATTTGAAATTTAAAGATTTTAAGACTTGATTGGCCAATCCAGTCCAACCAGTCCCCTCCATGGGGCGCTCTGGTCAATCACAGGCATCGTAGAGAATACATATATAAGAACAACATAACCTGAAACTTCAGTTTCAGGTCAGCCCTGAAGAAGTGAACTGCAATGTTCACGAAACGTCGGCAACATTCATAGTTTCGCACACGATTAAAAAACCCGAAAAATCTTTAAATTTTAAACTCTAAAATTTAAATTTATTCACGGAGAAAAAAATCCGGGGTTTAGCGCAAGAGAGTTCAAGGCGCTAACGCATGGACTATTCAACAGGCGCATATCGCAGACGTCTCTTGTTTTATTTCCAAGAGCTTCCACGGACTTTCTCGGTGAGTCTCCTTGCGATTTGCTTTTAGACCACGCCGTCTGCCTGTTGACACGTTCGCACCACTAAATGTTCGCAAGGAGACTCACCGAGAAAGTCCGTGGAGGCTCTTGGAAATTTTGCTTGCACTTTTAGAATTAATGCGTGACAAATGTTCACGCGCTAATCCCTACATTTTTCTCTCCGTGTTATAATGAATCATCGTGAAAGTACTAAATTTATTACTAAAGAACTCTACGGGAAGAGTTTCCTTACTAAAACTAACACCTTTAGTAAGCTCAGGTCTTCTCAAGCTAAACTACTAACATCTTTAGCTTTCTTAAAATGGTGTAGGGACAATAACATCGTCCCAAAATTCTTACAGTTAAAAAACCATTTGGGAATATCTAAATTTGACCAAACATTTGACCACATATCATTTGACCAATCCCAACTGATTAAAGATTTTTGCACTGAGAAACAAAAAATAAAATTTGACAAATTACACCCAGTAAAGCACGCACCATTAACTAATACAGTAAAAAACATCTCTAACCATCATCTCAGCAATGAAATGATTTCAGCCTTATCTAAAGCACATAATTTTGCAGTCGCTCCCTCCAAAATCGCAAAAAAATAAATCATCAGTAATTTGGAATCCACAATATACACCCTTCCACCCGAAAAAGCAAATGACATACGACGTAGGACAGCCAACATTTTACGCGAAGCCCAACTTCCCTCCTCAAACTTAACAAAACAAGAAAAAACAGCTATCAAAGAACTCAATCAGAACAAAGACATCATAATATTACCCGCAGACAAGGCAACACAACAGTAATAATGAATAAAGTAGACAATGACAACAAAATCGTGGACCTTCTTACTGACAATACATATAAAAAGCTTAAAAAAGACCCCACAAAAACAATAACCAGGAAAACAAAAAGCCTCCTAAAAGACTCAAATCTTGACAGCGATACGATATATAAATTAAAACCTACTAATCCTATCTCTCCAAAACTTCACGGACTTCCAAAAATTCACAAAAACAACATCTCACTCAGACCGATCGTCAGCACAATAAACTCTCCAACTTACAACCTAGCACGTTTTCTCGCCAAAAAACTTAAGCCTTTCACAGGAAACTCTATCACACACATCCAAAACTCTTTTGAATTCATCAGAAAAATACAACAGATTCACATTCAAACCCAAGACATCCTAGTAAGTTGCGACGTAGTATCTCTCTTTACAAAAGTACCAATCTCTGACACAATCGATATTATTAAATCCTTTACAAACCTCCCCTCCAATCTCACACCTTTAATAGAACACTGTCTCACTAGTACTCATTCCTCTTTCAATAACCAATTCTACGAACAAACCTCAGGAGCAGAAATGGGATCTCCAATCTCTCCTGTAATAGCCAACATTTTTATGGAAAATTTAGAAACTAAAATCTTTAACAAATCCAAGCTTAAACCGGAAATTTGGTGCCGTTACTTTGACGACACTTTTGCCATCTGGAGACATGGACATGGATTAGGACATGAAGCTTACAGAAAACCCATGCATACAAACAGATACCTGCATGCCTCCTCCCATCACCACCCATCTCAAAAGCAATCGGTCATCAATTCCCTTGTATACAGAGCTGTCTCCATAACAGATAAAGATAAGTTACAAAAGGAATTACAAAATGTTAAACAAATCCTAATACAAAACGATTACACAAACGAACAAATTAATAAAGCAATAAGAAAATACACTCAAGAAAACAAGTCAACACAAACTACTAAAGAAAGAGAGAGCAAAAGAACAACCATCCTACCCTACATTCAAGGTATCACGGAACAAATAGGAAAAATTCTTAACAAACACAACATGCAAAATATATTTAAACCACCTGCAAAAATAGGACAACTTCTAAACAACCCTAAAGATAAAAAGGAACCTTTCAGTGATCCGGGAGTATGTCAAATCCCTTGTTCTTGTGGTAATGTCTATATTGGAGAAACCGGGAGGGCGGTAAGTCAACGTGTGAAGGAACATGAGAGTAAAGTTAGGCTAAAACATTTCACACAATCAGCAGTAGCTGAGCATCATATCGAAACAGGACATAGTATTTTATTTGACAAAACAACCGTCATCGCCAAAACGTACAATAAATTTCCAACAAAACATAGAGAAGCGATCGAAATCTTGAAACACCCTAATAACAACAATAGGGACAATGGATATAATACCAATCCGATTTGGCTTTCCGTCCTCCAGGGTTTTTTAAAAAAGACTTGATTGGCCAATCCAGTCCAACCAGTCCCCTCCATGGGGCGCTCTGGCCAATCGCAAGCATCGTAGAGAATACATATATAAGAACAACATAACCTGTAACTTCAGTTGCAGGTCAGCCCTGAAGAAGTGAACTGCAATGTTCTCGAAACATCGGCAACATTCATAGTTTCGTACACGATTGAAACCCGAAAAATCTTTAAATTCTAAATTTTAAATTCAAATTTATTAGCATTTTTTGCACTTTGCTGGCAGGTCCAATTGGATATACAAAATTTCAAAAGCGTCCTGATACCTCATAATTATTAAATGATCGGAAATGTACTCGAAGGAGGTAATTTGAGTGTAATGTGTTATTTTTTGTATTTGTGTCTGTATTTCGGCCTGCGTGCACGATAACTTTTGAAAGTTAATACACTAGACTGGCCTTCCGTACACTCTTTTAGTGTCAAAAACTGTATGTCCAGTTCGTTAGCCAGCTATTTTGCAAAAAAAAAAAATTAAGACCACTTTTTTCAAGATTTACAGATTTCATGCACGGGCCCGTTCGTAGGAGTCGTAAATACGAATGAAGAAAACGCTGCATTTTGAACACTCCATAAAATTATCGCAACAACTCTTTAATTTTCTTGAAAAAATATGCCTGTTTTTTCTTTATTCTTGAAAAAAAACATTAAAAAATAAAAAAATTATTTTTAGGACAAACGACACAAACCATGAAAAAAATGAATTAACACAGGTTGCTTCTCTGAAAAAGCGCTACAAATTGGTCACCAATAATTTTTTGATAGGAAGCGTAGTTTTTGTTCTAATAGTGAAAACTAACATTCAAAATTAAAAAAATGAATGTTTTGGAAAACGACACAAGAGACGAAAAAAATGAAAAAACAAAAGTTGTTCGACCCAAAAATCGACAAAATTGCTCAAAACCACTTCACGCTTGGATGCATCTTTTTAGTTCAAATCGTAAAGATTAACATTGACAATAAACAATTATAATTTATGGAAGGTCGACAAATAATGCAATAAAATTTTCCATACTGAAATTTTTTTTTTCTTATATGATCAGCACTTTTTTTTAATTGCAAAAGCAAGACAATAAGAAATTAATTAATTCAGTGTATATACGGTTATTGGCCGAGTCCATCCGGTTCTTATCCGCCATCAAAAAATGTATTTAAAATGTTTGAGTAAAGAAATCGTTGTTTACCTGACTCCATCCGGTTCTTATCTGTCAATTGGGACAAGAAATTTTTATTTTATTTCAGTAGCTAATGTCCGAAGGCGGCTTTTGTCTGACTTTGTCCGGCTCTTATCGGGCATTAGGACCGAGTTGAAATATTAGCCAGACAACCTAACAACCCGACCCGATAATAAATCAAACGAAACCTTCGGGTTTGGGTTCAAAAAATTTGGCAGACCACGAATTTACTTGCCATAAGGAATAATTATCTATTCATACCGAACATATACTCTTTCTCATCTCAATCAAACTTAAATAGGACACTCTTTATATCTTGATTCTTCGATACGATCCTCATTGGCACTTTCTTTTTCGCTGTCACTGTCTTTGTCATTTTCTTCTTCACTGGCACTGCTTGTGCCATTTTCTTTTTCGCTGTCACTTTCTTTGTCATTATCTTCTTCGCCATCACTTTCCTCGCCATCTTCTTTTTCGCCTTCGCAGCTCTCTTTGCTTGTTTTTCTTGCTGTAGCTTTACTGACATCTACTCTGTTGTCTGTTTTCATTAGTAAAACTTGGAATTTATTTTTGTTTATATCACTATTGATTTCCTCATCTGAATCATCATTGTCTGAAGACAAAATGTCTTTAGATTTTTTAACTGGCCGAACACTATTTGTAGTAGATTTTCTGTTACGATTGAGACCACTAATTTGTTTATCAATTAGAGTACCCATATTTCCCAGAATAGACCACATAGTTGCGTCAACTTCTCCTGTCTGCGTCATCCAGAAGTGGGTTATGTCTAAAAGCAATAAATATTCAAAATTGAAAGAAAAAAGAAATTGTCTATATAATATTTTCTTCACAAAAAAAAGTTCATCACATGTAGCCTGCACTTATTATGTAGCTGAAGCTGGCGGCCAGACTTGGCGGCTTCATTTTTTAAATCAAATTTCTATTAATGCAGTTTTGAATTGAATTACATGAACAAAACTTTAAGTAAGGTTGTTGGATTACAGTCATAAAAAAACTTCAGAAATATGTATTTTTATAAAAAATAAGACTTTCTCCATTTCTACTGTGAAGACAAATTAATCTAGCTGATTGAATAAATTAAATTTTCAATATTTCTTTGTGTAATGTAGATTTTTGAAAATTTAACCTGAAATTTAAAAATATTCAAAGTACACAAACAATATTGAAAATTTAATTCATTCATTCAGCCAGTTTAACTTGTTTTCACAGTAGAAATGGGGGGAAAGAACCCTTTGCAATAGCTAACGTCTTATTTTTTATTAAAATCCATTTTTCTGAAGTTTTTTTCATGATTGTAGTTCGACAGCCTTAGAAAGACTAGCCGCCAGCTTTATTATCATGCTCGTATTTGAAAAGCAATAGATTGTTTCTTTTCGAAAAAATGACCAAATTGCCTCCCATCCCCCTAACCTGAACAAGATTTTTGGAAATAGATTAGCAATTTCATTCATTTATCTATAAAAATATATAAAAAATGTAATTCAGATAATAATTTTGTGATTAAATAATGAAGTAGTTGTCACAAAGTCACGATAGTTTTCATTTACACTGAAAAAAATTAGCATTGAATCAAGAAAATATGGGTCTAAATACGGCAATCCAATATTTGTTTGATCCAAAAATATTTTTCTTATTTCAAGAAAATGTACTTGAATTAAGAAAGTTGATTTTCCTCATTCAAGTACAGTTTCTTGAAACAAGAAAAATATTCTTGGATCAAGAAAATATTGGATTGTCCGTATTTAGACTCATATTTTCTTGATTCAATGCTAATTTTTCATCAGTGTGAGCACGCTATTGTATAATTCTTAGATGAAAATATAATATTGACCGAAAATATAAAAAATGCGGACATTCTATAAAAAATACGGAAACTAGGGGCTCTATTCTCCAGTTCCTTCGAACAATTTTCGTATACGAATGTGCTCTTTGTCTTTTTCTAATCATGTGCGTCAGAAAAAGACAGAACCATTCATTCGTATACGAAACTTGTTCGAACGAACTAGAGAATAGGGCCCCAGGACATTGCTCACAAAATACGGACATGTCTGTATTTATACGGATGTATGGAAACCCTATAGATTAATCTTAATTATGTTAAATGATTGGACAATTATGGAAAGTTTTCAGTATGATCTAAAAAGGAAGTCTTAAATTTAGTTTTTGAATTTACTCATTCGCGGGTCACCCCCACCACTGGGACATTCTAGACCTGTGTAAGACCTGTGTAAGGAATAGAAAAAAAGAGGACAGCCTCAACCCTGAAACAAAGAAATTACTTACTTGCAGTGAGGCCTATCGTTCTCACACATGTGCCTTGGCCACATTGAATCTTGAATGCACGAGTTTTGTCTGACTTATGCTGCTTGTACTTTTTGATAGCACTCGTCTTAACTATAGTCGTATTTTGGTGCTTATTTGTAGGTTTCTTGCATGGTCCCGTAAATACCAATTGAAACAGTTCATCTTCTGAACTAGACATCTTGCATTAACAGGACGATTTACGTACATACACACGAATGAAGTAAACTTTTGAGACCGCTCAAACTGTTGAGGAATATCAGATAAAGATACGAACCGCTGAAGATAATTAAAATCACCACGTGAAAATGATTGAGAACTAAATTCCTGGAAACTACAAGCAACTCGACTTTTAACCTTTACGACGTTCTCGTGTTTATATTACACGATACATGGTGCCGGCCGGTGTGTAATTGTTTACTACTGGAAAATAAAGCGCAGCACTGTGATTGGCTCTTTCATGAGCGACGAACCGCAATATAATAAATTAATAAATATAATAAATTTGGTTTGCCTTATAGTTGAGTTTCTTATAAACTTTTACTCCCAACGAATTAAAATGTGCAATTAAAACTCAATTTCTATTATTTAGTAATTTATAATAATGTATTAAAAAGTGATAAAATAGCAACCGTAAATGTCGATTTATAAAAGATAACATGTGACGCCCTCACGGCTCGAAACACGTGGTGTGACGTCACGCGACCCGGAATGTAAACATTTTTTTAAAGTAAATAAACGTTTAAGAAATGAGATTTTACCGATTTCATTTCTCATTGAAAAACATGTCACAATGCGACTTGGCAATGATACTTATATCAGCAGGTTATCAAACACAATTGAAATACAGTAAAATTTTGTACAAAACATGAATACACGAGTTCAATTGCTACCTATTTCTTTATTGAAATTCGTCCAACCTATTAATTTATTTGAAAAATATACAGCTTCAGATTTTTGCACCCTTATCGACAATTAAATGTCGTATGAAAACGAGTAAAATGCGATTTTTCACCTTTGAATAATTTAAGATGTTTCAGATGGCAGACATATGTCAGACAACTTCAGATACAAACCGCCTTGCGTGTTTGAACAAGAAAATTATGGTTCTCATCGACGTCAAATGCCGTATTAAAACGGGTGGAATGTGATTCTTCATCTTTGAATAATTTGAAATCATTTAGATGGTGGACACATGCCTTGACATTCTCTAACTAGTCGGCCTTTTTGGCTCGAATAAAATTGATCAAAGGACAATTGCCTTGATCGGAAGTCCGCTTATTGCGAGAAGTCCTCAAAAAAGGCACAAAATTCATTAAGTGATGCTGTTTCCGTGATCAAAAACAAAAATTACGATGGCCCAACCATGACTACACAAATGGCTCAACCATGGCGACAAGCACCAAAACCACATCGGGTCACACCACAACCAAACTAGATAGAAAATTGAATATCCCTCTTGGGATTTTGTCAAATATTATCCACAGAATACACAAATATACCTACCTTGAAGATTTCATGTTTTGTTTAAATTTTATCGAGACTTTTTCGGCGGACGATGGAAACTGTATGCGATGGTCCGATGCAATTGGCTCCAAAACACTTTCCACAATCAAGCTCCGAAATAAACAAGGTTATGCAATGTTTTCTCTCACCTACGAAAAGTATTTCCACGCTCAATAGTAGATGGCGCGAGTGTTTTTATATGAACACTTGAAAAGGCCCAACCATGACGACTCTTCCCTATACATTAAAAATTGACCTTATTACATCAATTCAAATTTTTGTGGTTTCTGCACAATTAATATATTAAGAATTAAACATTCCTAGCCTTCTAGGAACGATAGGAAATATTTTTAAAGAAATTAAAAAATTCTTCTTTGGCATGAATCAAAGAAACATGCTATTATTTTATTTTCATGGACAAAAATTTCTGATATTTAAAACATTCTGATATCACTAAAAGAAATTTGTCTGCAAAAAAGCATGCCTATGTCTTAAATAAAAAAAAACACATGTTTTTCCACATTTTCGAAATGTTCTGAATTAAGCGAAATTTTTTAAAATTTCGAATTGTTCATTGTTGTGATCAGAATGGCTTACAATCTCCAAATTTTGTAACTGCAAAATTTGGCATCTTTTTTTATTGAAATCATAAAATAATACAATGGAAACTGGATTGAATTATGGTTTTAAGGATGGTCTCCAATTGGCCTTGAAGCTATTTTCAGGGCCTCCAAAAATAAGCAGTCAGTGGTGTTTAATGCTTGTTTGAGCAACCATCTCCCGAACCCGCAAGCTCCCCTCTCCCCCCGAAACTGTGGGCCATAATTTCTAGGAATCAGTCAGCACGAGGTAACGAATTCCAGATCCCAGTGTATATCGAAAATATGAATGTGTTATTTTTCGCAAAAAAAATTCAAACATAATGTTTAGAAGCCCCTGTACAATTGTCTGCGACTGCTTATTAATTATTTTATCATATTCAGCAAAAATCCTTAGTTCAGGGACCCTCTATCCGCAACCTGAGGGTACATCCAATGACTTTGTCATAGGCCCATCACATCAATTCCAAGGGAACTGAAGCCGAAAAAAAATGTCCATATTCATACATACATATATATTTTTATTTATAACGCTTTGAAGTGTTGAATGACCCCTAGTAGAACTATTTCTGGTTTTATCAAACAGATTTGAAAGTTACGAAGCATAATTCTTAGAATCTTCTATTTAATTTGAGCGGACGGGGGCAAGGAAGAGGGTGAACGATCTTTCGCATTAAAACATTTTTACTTTAAAAAAAAATATTCAAGATATTACAACATAGAGTAATGTCCAGCCGAAATTTGACCTGTTCCATTGAGAATATTTTCTTCTCAACAAAGTACATGCATTTTTAATCAAATAATATTTTTTTCAGGAAAAAAGATGAAATTGTTGTTAAAGAGAATAAATTGGAGGTAGAGCGTAACTAGGAGAGAACTTTATTGATAATGAATAAACAAAGACAATATAGCATCATGGATCGAAGCTATTACAAATAGGTCGTTCGCTGATCGTAGGATACAAAATATAAATAATATTTCAACACTTTTCCTCAACATGTGGACGAACTCTAAAATCTTTAAAGATAAACAGCTTCCTTAGCTCCTTTTGATAAAGCCATATATATTCCGCTTCTGTTGAAGAAGGTGCTACGGCTCTCTGGGATCGTCCATAAATTACGTAAGACGTTTTTCTTTTGTTTGTATCGTTGTGTCCTTCTCAACTTCACAGCAATTTTATTTCCTTCTTTATTCAAACAAAAGAAAAACGTCTTACGTAATTTATGGACGATCCCTCTGTTGCTTTTATTCCCAGTATATTGGACAACCAGAAATAATAAAAGTGTATCCTGCATATGATTGCTAATCGTTCAAGCAATTGGCCCAATCGGCATCTACATAGCCTTCTAATGAAATCGAGCTTTTCTTTAACAATAATCTCATACCCATAGACTTTTATGATTCAGAGATTCCAAATCATTCTAGAAGATCCTAGATATATCCTTTTTGGCACGCTCGCTTCTGGGAAATTTGATTTCCAGATCTTTGAAATTTTTTCCAAGATTTTTAATTCTCTCTGTTCCCTTCTTCTGATTCTGTGAGGCGACTAAAATATCATCGACATAAACAGCGATTAGTAATATATCTTCCCTTTGTCCAAAGTAGAAGAAGCATGGATATGCGGCAGATGGAGTTGTACTAAATTTCTTCAATTCCTCACTTAGTCGAGTGCACCAGGTACGAGTAGCCTGACGTAGACCGTATAATGCTTTATTCAACAGGCACATATTTCCTCATCGCAGTTCTTGAAGCAACTTCTTTGATGTTTCCCAAACACTCCATTCGCTTCTTCACTACGAATTATTTCTTCCAGTACTGCTTCCATTGGTTCCGGAATTCCCATAGAGACTTTCTCTTCGAGAAGGCCGTTTAAGTAGACCGTTGTGACGTCTAGTTATTTAATCTCCATGTTGTATTGAGAAGCAGGAGCCATTAGCAAAGCCTCTCGCAAAAATTCGAGACTTTCTTCGTTTAACTGTTACATCAGGTGCGTATTGACTTCACAACTTACTTCTCTTTCAATAACGACTTCTACGAACAACCTTGAGGAACAGCAATGGGATCTCCAACTTCACATGTTATTGCCAACATCTGTATCTAACATCCAGAAACTAAAATCTTCAACCAATCCAAGCTTAAACCGGAATTTTGGTGCATCAACTTTGATAATACTTTGTTATCTGGAGACGTGGACTAGGTGAGCTACACAAGTTTTCCGATTTCGTCAACTGATTAAACACCCATATCCAGTTCACCATGGAAACTGAACAAAATGGAAAATCGCCTTTCTTTGACGCACTAGTTTACAAAAAATCTCATGACACATTAGGACATGAGGTTTACCGAAAGCGCACACATACAAACAGATACCTACGTGCCTCCTTCCACCACCACCCATTTCAAAAACAATCGGTCATTAACTCCTTTGTATGTAGACCTGTCTCCATAACAGATAAAGATAAATTACAAAAGGAATTATAAAACTTCTGAACAACCCTGAAGATAAAAAGGTACCTCTCAGTGATCCGGGAGTATATTGAATCACCTGCTCTTGTGGCAAAGTCTATATTGGAGAAATCGGGAGATCGGTGAGCCAACGTATAAAAGAACATGAGTGTAAAGTCAGGTAAAACATTTCACACAATCAGCACTAGCTGAGCATCATATCGAAGCAGGACATAGCACTTTATTTGACCATACGACCGACATCGCAGAAAGATACAATATTTTTCCAAGAAAATATAGAGTAGCAATCGAAATCCTAAAACACCCTAATAACATCAACACGTAACTTTATTACAATAAAAAATATTACGTGAAAGCATTATATCTACTGTGCTATAGCTATCTTACCAAAACTCCCCAAAATCCTAATGACGTATTCTTATCTTCCTTAGAAAAAATTCGTTAAAAATCAATTGCTTCTTGAGATCATAATATTTGATTAAAAATTTGACTTTTTATGTTAAAAATTTATCCCTTCAGTAGAAAAACTTCGTTGGTTGAAAACTAAACTTTTTTGTTTGCAATGCAACATATTGTGACATGAAATCTGAAGACTGTAGAGCGTTCCATATCGAATTGCATATGATATCAACATTAGTGGTATTTAAAAGAATTTATTTCTCTATTATTCCCCTATTTTTGTGAAAAACCACCTAGTTCCCTCTTGAATGAGAGCATTTTGAGCTCTACAGTGTGCGGATTCATTATTTTTAATTATTCTTCATTCATTATAGTAATTTAAAAAAAAACGGAAAAGCGCAGAATAAATGTAAAGTCCGTCTTAAGCCAACGGCTAGGTTACTTTCGAGGGGGAGTACAAATTTATAAGTTCTCAAAAATGAAACGCGTTTAGACTGTGTTGCTTGAAGCTACTCATTCACACTTTTAATATTTTGTTCATTATAAAACAAAAATCGATAAATGATATCACATGAATTCATTATTTTAATCTCCGCGATGTGCGTATGTCGATATAATTTTTCAGGTGCCGCTATTTGTTCGACAACATACAGGCACGCAAGGACATAGACCGGAAAATCTCTCTGTAACTTTATTGATAAACAAGTAAGTGTTTGTCTCCAGGCTTAAATTTACGATATCGAGTAAGATAGTGACTACCGGCTGTCTATATACGACGTATATATTTTCATGGGCGAGAGAGGCAGGAGGTCAGAAAGGGGGAGACAGCAAATCAAAATTGGTTACGTGGAATACGAAAAGCCCACTAGTATATATATATATGGAAACATCTTATAGAAAATTCCTTCTCTCGCTACATCAGTATCATCGGCTGCCGTTTACTCTCATCTAATAAATTACTAAAAAATGAGGATCACCGTCGGCATTCTATTCCTTGCTTTTGCCGTTTTCCTTGATTCTGTTGGTAAATATATAATAATATAACATCTTTACTTTTCTTACTTCTCCCTCCTCTACATCACAACCCCTAACATTCTTCACATCCCTCACTTCTCATACGTTCTACCTCCTCACATTCCTGACTTCTCCTTTCTCTACTTCCGCTCCCCTCACATCCCACTCTGCCAATTCCATCACTTCTCTCACTTATCCATATTTTACTCCCCCTCCACTGATAGAAATGGTGACGCTGATTTAACCATACGATCGTAGGCTGAGAAATTACGAGTATATGTATGATATAATACGTGTAATTCAATCACAAAGAGTATGAAATGCACTTGCTGAAATATGGTAAATGCAACTTATTTACATTCGTGGTACAAAGCTGTAATATACGAGGTGTGGCAATTAAGTTCCGGGAATTTTTCAATAAAACACAAGCAAATGAAGTTACATGCAAAATGTTATTATCGACCTTTACAATAGTCTCCCCCTAATTCTACACAACGATTCCAACGTTGCTCTTCCGACTGGAAACACCCTTGGTAATCCTCCGAAGTTAACCCGTTCAGCACCGCGGTTACAGCTTCCTGGACCTCCTGTACGCCGCCATGATGAGTTCCTTTGAGGTGCAATTTCATCTTGGGGAATAAGAAGAAGTCGCAGGGGGCGATATCGAGGCTATAGGGTGGGTGTGGCAACGTTGGAATGCCTTTTTTCGCCAAAAACTCTTGCACAATGAACGAAGAATGGGCCGGCGCGTTGTCGTGGTGCAAGATCCAGCCGATTAACGCCCCTCCTTGAACCACTTCGACCATTCACACACGCGTGTTTTCGACCTGCACTCGTCTCCGTACACCACCTTTAATTTTCGGAGGATTCCCGAGTTTAGCAATAACCTTTGTATGAATGATTTACCCGACGCGGTTTGTTTTGTTTACAACATGCGCATCTCGCTCGCGCCTGCGCGTCTGCCTTCATAAGCAACAAGAATCGGATGGCCAAAACAGACATCCTGTATGGTTGTATCTACACCAGCAATAAAATAGCGTTCATCTAATCATAAATATTGTTGTAACACTTATTTATTTCTATCAGTGTCATTTTACTTCCATACTTCTCCCACTTCTCCTCCCCACCATCACTTCGCTTTTTTCTCCATCTTCTACTTCACCTAATTCCACTCACTTCTACTTATCCTCCCTTCCCTTACTTCTTCCTCATCCATATACATTCCATTTATAAGAATAATATACATCAAAATAAAGCGGAAAAGTGAATTAAAAAAAAAATCTTCACCTGTGAAATTTGTTTTTCTACATCACATTGTTTTTTATGTTTACCGCAGTGCGTGGTTAAACATATTCGAAAGCCACAAGGAATAAAAAATATATACCTGCATGCATTTCAATTCACCTCCAGAAATGCAGGATTTCAATACATATGTATGGAAATAATGTTTCCATACAGATGAGAAATTTAATCAGAAATTTAATGAGATAATTTCTTCGAAAGTTCTCGTGTTGACAGACAACGACGACAGATAGAAACCAAAGTAAAAACCATTATTCCTTAATGAGTGAGTCCAAAAACGTCGAATCTTGTTGAATTTGGCGACACTCAGTTTTTACATAAAACCAATACGTTCCACTTGAGATGAGATTGTCTTAATTAAAATGATCGTTATTAAAACTGAGAAATGATATCATTCTCTGCGAGGGACAATCTTGACACTAATGAAGTTGTTATTTCACATTTGTGTGAGATAACAGCAACTTATCTATATATTTGTACTCTTATGATGCAATGGAATATTCCTTAAATACAGTTATTAACCAAATTATTCATTGAAGCATTAATCAGTTTATGCCTTTCTTTGCGAAAATGAGTATGTTCTGTACTTTAGTTTGCACTCTGGCGGTCATCGTCAATTCTACAGGTGAATATAGTAATATATCCATCATTTTTGTTATATTTTATGTAACAAAAGCATGAATACGCATATTTCTCAGGCCTATGGAGCGAACCTTAAGTCCCCCTTTCCAGCCTGCGGTCATATAATAACCATTTGTATATTTATACTGTAAAAGCTAGAGGTTTCTTCTTTACAGTATCATTTTTTTTGCATCCTATTATTCTATGAAATATCTTCATGCTGTTCTTTTCAAGGCAAAAAAAGAACGGTTCTAGGTTCCGTCAGTGGTCTCATTTTAATACCACTTGAGACTAATTTTTCTCAGTCTTATCAAAATGCCTGAAACTAGCCCTGAAATAATGCTTTGGTTTTACAGTCTATAACGTCAAAAAACATGACGTCATAGATATACCTGGCCGTTACATACTTACGAACATCAACAGCGGCAAACTTAAACAAACATTGACAAACAACCACATTTGTAATTTTTGTCCAGAAAAATTTGTTTTTGAATGAGAATGCTTCAAGTTTTTGTGAGAATGACTTTTAGTCACAATGTTTATAAAACATCAACAATTGTGATTCGCATGAAAACTTTTCTGCAAAAATTTGGAATTTACGGTTTTTTAAATTTCGGGTTTTCCTTTATCATGTAAATTGATGTAGTTATTCGGAAAACTGATATTAGTGTGATTATATTTGTTAAAAAGAAAATAATTGTTAACTTCGTAAAGAAAAAAAAATAAGTAAGTATGAAACTTTGCGCTGAAAAATATTTTTTTTTGCACTCAGAGTACTTTCACTTTTGTAAAATTATATAAATAAACTAATTTTGCTTATTAGAATTGAATCATGCCATGTTTTAATCATTTTAGTTTTTTCAACTGATTGAGTAGCACTCGAACTCAGTCCCAAATTCAGTCCGGCGGCACTCTCTCATCCATTTCTTCTATCCCCCACCACACTTTCCCTTTACACTACCTTGCACTAAATATTTTTATATCACTGTTAAATGAATTATTGCGGACTGAAATACATTCTTTGAAAAAGCTTCCTATTTTCCAGTAGCCCATTAATTAACGAAACTGTGCTGGTAAGAATTTTCGCGGAACTTCAAGAACGAACTGGATACTTGTCTAACTACCATTCTGGAAGGACATCATACTTTTGATAAGGAATTGTACTTCTTCCAAAATTTCGCGCCTTCTTGTCTCTAAACTTCTCATTGTTGCGTATGTATCAATTTGCACTAGCAATGACAATGGCATACTGGACACCTTGCCCCTTTCCGTCCCTTGCTGAAAGGGAGAGAAAGTCAGCCAAGTGCAAGGGGAGTGCAGGGAGAGTCACGTTGACTCAGCTCAGCTCCGGGGAGACTTTTCACGGGACTGAGTTCGAGTGTAGCACAGTTTGATGAGGGTCAATGGCCCTGCCGTGAAAATGCTAACTGAGCTAATACTGAGCGTCACTTCAATTTTATTCTATCGTTCTTTCCTTTTTGCTCATAACATTAAATATCAATTTTTTTTTCAAAAAACCGAACGTTCAGATAAAGACTGGAATCTCGTTTTCTAACTCTGATTTATCTTCTTCTCAAAAATTATTATAAATAAACGTGCTGAACACAAAAAATTAATCTTCTATTTTTTCTTGCAGAATGCAGTTCACAGCCCGACGAGAAACCTAGTAGCGAACGTAACCCTGGCCCTTCATCTTCTGCTAGTGCTCCAAAACAACATTTGTCTGATAGGACTCCTCCGAAGGAGGCTCCATTTCGTGGCAGGTCCAGGTTTCCTGCTAGCAGGAATCCTATTGGCGAACATAATCCTGGTTCTTCTTCTTCTGCCAGACAACATTCACCTGACCGCACTTCTCCAGCGGAGGCTCCTATTCGTGCCAGATCCATTTCTCCACCCGGCATGCCACCTTCAGATGCAGTACTTGGATGTACAATAGAACAACTTGGATATGTTCGACTTATTCCTCGCTCAAATCGGAACCGTCAATTTGAATTTCGAAGATATGTTATTCCTGCCGGTTTACCAATTAAATTGCGAGCACGACGGGATGTATATGTGGACGTGCCAACCCGAGAATATATTGTATTATCAACATCCAATGGTGAAGTTTGTGCAATATTGGATTTTAGTGGGACCCTGCTTGGAATGTATAGGTCAGCTAGAGGTCGTATGCGCATAAAAATGAATATGATGAGCGGCGCAGTTGATAATTTGACTCAAGATGAAATAAAGGATTGTCCAGTAGGCAAAAAGAATCCAGTCTTCCCAAACAGTTTTATTAGAGCTTCGGCAAATTACAATTCAATACAAAATTTACTCGCGCCTACTTTTGCTCAGGAGCCTCCGCTTCATGCCAGTTCCGGGTCTCCTCCGGGCAGGCCTCCTTCTCATGAAGTACTTGGATATGCACTTTCAAAACTCGGATATATTCGGCTTATTCCTCAGAGAAATCAAAACCGGCAATTCGAATTTCGAAGATATGTTATACCTGCCAGTTTACCAATTAAATTGCGAGCAGAAACAAATAAATATGTGCCCGTGTCAACCCGGGAACATGTTGTTTTATCAACATCCAATGGTGACGTTTTTGCAATCCTGGAGTATAATGGGATTCTTCGTGGTATATATAAGTCAGATGGATATCATTCGAGAATAAAAATAAACATGATAAGCGGTGCAGTTGACGATATGACCATAATTGAAATGCGGGAATGTCCTGTAGGCGAAAGTTATCCAATCTTTCCACGTTGGTTTAAAAAAGTTGACTCAAATGAAGATACTCTACATTATGTGTATCATTAATTTAATAGAAAAAATATGAACTGAAATAAAATATACTTTGTGATCCACAGTCGGATCAAAATTTAGTAAAAAGATTTAAATGCGAATATATTATGGTTATTGCCCAAACTGCTGACAGAATTTTTATTATTTTTTTAGCTGCAGCGTATAATTTAGAAGGATATTTATTAGGATGTTTTAGTGCAGTCGCGTAGCCTAATCATCCACGCGCAATGGCAGACACAGTGGGGCGACATCAAATAACATAGTTAACGATGAATCGTAGGACGCAATTCCTAATTGATTTTAGATTGTCTTCATAGAAAATTTTGTTATTGAATTCACAACTGATATGTGCAAGCGATTTTTGAATCCTTATTGTTCAAAACTTTATATATATGCAAATAATGAACAAATATTGATTCTCTTCTTCTTGGTCTATCATGTGGTAAACAACTTTCCGACTCTCATTATCTTTGGGATTCAATGCACAGGGGTGTGTGCCAGCAAGAAATGATTAAAAAGTAATATTATTTGTAATAAACAAATTATAATATCAAATATCATTATTATTATCGATTATTTGATTTCAAAGTAATATTTCGACGAAAAAATTACATGCTTTTATCGACAATATGTAGTGGATCAGGAAAAGGTATCATTCGATATTATTTGTTAATTTAATTAAGAAATAACTTTTCGGGTCTGGAGGCCAGACCATGCTTACAATACGTTTTTGGGGTCGCTCAATCCGAATCCAAGGTCCAAAGAACCCCAGCACGTCAGGTTTCTGACATAACCTCAAGATACCTAATGAAAAATCTTGTTCCGGGTCTAGAGGTCAGACCATGTTTATTATATGTTTTTGGGGTCGCTGAAAAAATCGTATCTTTCTCACGTCCCTAACGCGCTGGAATTTCTTGCACTATGGATTTGGTTTCAGCGATCCCAAAAACATATAGTAAACATGCTCTGACCCCCAAACTCAGAAAAAATAAGTTTCATGAGTTTTTTTGAGGTTCTGTCAAAACACTGACTTGCTGTGATTCTACGAACTTCGGATTTGGATTCAGCGAACCCAAAAACATACAATTAACATGGTCTGACCCCAGACTCGAAAAAAAAATTTCTATGAGTGCTTTCGAGATTATGTCAGAACCCTGACGTGCTGTGGTTTATGGACCTCGGATTCAGATTCAGAGATACAAAAAACATATAGAAAACCTTGTCTAACCTCCAGACTAGGAAAAAGATCTTTCATCACGTTTTTTGAGTTTATGTCAGAACCATGACGTGCTGGGATTTTTTGGACCTCGGACTCGGATTCAGCGACTCCAAAAACGTATAGTTAACATGGTCTGACCTCCAGACCTAGAAAAAGGTTTTTTTTGTGACTGTGTTACAGAAGATCCTAATTAGTGTAAGGTATTTCAAACGTTTTCCAAAGAGTTTTTATGATTTCTCTAGATTTTAGAAATTGAAAAAGATTTGTTCTGCTTAGCGTTCGATCATATATTTATCTCGCGCTGCGCGCTCGGTCTTTGTATTTCCCCAACATCTGTACACAGTGCTTTTAAAATTGAAGATCAAATAATCGACAACTGTAATTTTATGATTGTGTACTCTCTTTTTTTTTAAAATGCGAAATTTTCTACATTATATGTTCAAAATTATTATATCAAATGCATAATTGCATATATGGCATTTATTTCTGTACGACGGCCTGTGATTGCTTATTCAGATACTGCAAAATAAAGTACAAATTGTATTTATTATGATTACTTTAATATCACAGAAAAAACTTAGTGTAAATAGTGTTGCAGGTAATTTCTTATTTTTATCTGTTCGTATTGGTAAAACACAAATATTACCCTCGATGGGCAGAAACTGTTTTTTGTTCTCATGAAAGTTGTCAGCACCGTCTTGAAATTTTGAAGCCACTAGCTTTGAATCTCTGAAGTGAAGTTAGCTGATGGTTGGTGTAACAGCAAATCGGATAAGTGCGGCTTCATAAAGGCTGTTTTGCCGAATCGTTAGAATTGTCAAAAGTTCCCCACAAGCGTAGGTAAAACCAGAAAAATACCGAGACGTCAGGGAAAGTTTACCCACATGGGGTAATTTTTGTTGCAGGTAATCTTTACCCCGAAAATACGTGGTTAGGCAAGTGCAGGCGAATCCGACCGGTGCTACCCTCAATGGGATAATACAAATTCTTGGATATGCGGATGATCTTGACTTACTAGGAGATGATAAAGAAACGGTAGCTAAAAATGCAGAAATCTTGATCATAAAAGCGAAATATATTGGCTTGGAAGTTAGCGAATTGAAGACAAAATATATGACCGTCGTCAGATCCGAACAAAGTAATCAAGACGGGGATCTAATGGCCGGAAATATGAAATTCGAAAGGGTTAGCGAGTTGAAATACCTCGGGTCTATTGTAACTGGCGAAAATAAATTAAAACGGAAATCAATGCGCGGCTGCACGCTGGCAATGGGTGCTGTTATGCAGCAAACACACTATTAAAATCACGATTGCTATCTAGAAACATCAAAGTAAGAATCTACAAAACAATAATAATGCCGCTCGTCATGTACGGGTGCGAAACGTGGGCGCTGACGAAAGGAGAGGAGAATAGGTTTAGAGTTTTTGAGAATAAAGTACTTAGAAAAATCTATGGTCCAAAAAGGGACGAAGAGACCGTCGAATGGAGAAAACTGCATAATGATGAGCTGCATGCTCTCTACGGGTCAGCAAATATTAATAGAGTAATGAAAGTGCGTAAACTAAGATGGGCGAAGCATGTAGCAAGAATGGGAAATGAAAGAACAGTGGCGCAAGTTTTAAGAGGGAGACCGATTGGTGAGACCCTTAGGCAGACCGCGAAACAGATGGGAGAAAAATGTGAGGGATGATTTAAAAGAACTAGGACATGATTACTTAAACTGGATGGAGGACACACAGGATAGAGATGTGTGGCGGTCTCAGGTTAGTGAGGCAATGAACTTTCGAGTTCGAACTGCTAATCTATAATAATAATAATTCATATAATTTTATAAAATGACATATTAAGCGTGTATATAATTGTACGTAGGCCTAAGGATATGTGTGATATATGAATATTTATATTTTGGTTCTGTGTGCGAAGATTTGAATTCTGATTTTCTATAAAATAAAATCACAATTCAAATCGGGGGGCAGTTGTAGGCTGTACAAAGTAGAGCCCCTGTGGAATTAAAACCTGACTAGCAGACCCGCAGACGGTCCTCAGCATGTAGGCGCTCACGAAACGCGCAGTCGCGATGTTCCCACCCACGCGATTTCCGTGGAGGGTGAATTTTATAAAAAGGGGATGCTGAGCACGAAATGGGTATTAGGGAGCTCGGGAGCGAGCTTGCAGGATCTAGGGGATCTTGAGGCAGGCCAAGAAGTTTACTCTGGCAACCGGGTCTCGATCACTCTACCTTGTGAGTTCGCAAACGAGAATTTAGGTTGAGATAGGAAAAATCTTGGTGTACCATCCTCTAGGAAAAATTGTATGAGATAGTTACCACTAGATAGATTTTCTAAGTCACAATTTTATTCAGACTGAGAATTATTTAGTGCGTTTCGAGTTAAAGAGCAAACAGGATAGAGATGATTGGTGGGAAGTCGAAAGTAGGGTTCCTCAGGGCTCTATTCTGGCACCCCTTCTCTTCAATTCGTTCACTTCAGACCTTGAAAGTGAACTTCAACATTGCAAATATCACAAATACGCTGACGATTTCAAAATCTATTTATCGGAGCCAATATCTTCATTAAGTCGGTTACTTGTTCTAGTCCAGGAGGATATCAATCGCGTTATCCTCTGGGCCTGGAAAAATGGACTTACTCTTAACCCGGGAAAAACTCAGGCAATAGTCATTGGACCTACTTCATCTCCGTCGCGTGAAACACTGGCATCATTTCCACCTCTTCGTATCGAGAATCTTAATATCCCTTTTTCGGAAGTGTTTAAAGATCTGGGATACTTCCATAACCGTACATTGTCCTGGAAGGAACAGGTACAGAATATCTCAAGGAAAACATACAGAATTCTACAACAACTTTATAGGAATAAGGACTCTTTACCAACCTCCACTCGGATACTTTTGGTTAAAAGTCTAATTTTGCCCCATTTTGACTATGGCTGTTTAGTTTATGATGATTTGACCGACGATTTAAATTTAAAGCTTGAGCGCGTGTTAAATGCCTGTGTCCGTTTTATCTACAATTTGCCTAAATATGAACACATAACTCCATACAGACTTACGGCTGGTCTGCTTAATGTTGCCAAGAGAAGGCAATTCTTTATGGGTAATTTGCTCTACACTCTCTTTCAGAACAAAGCTCCCGAGTATCCATTCAACCTATTCCAATTCGTAGACAGAGACCTTCCAGCACAGTCTAAGCTTCGTAAAAGACATAAAATCCTTAAGATTCCTCTTCATAGAACGTGTCAGCTTCAAAGATCATTTATAGAAAGGGGTGCACGACTATGGAATAAAATACCATACGATATTAGAAATGCACCTTTTCTGTATTTTTTCAAGAATCTCTTTTTCAAATATTTGTACGATAGTCCTAACCCAACTCTGGAAATTACTCACTGGTAAACTCTCATATTTATTTTTTGAACATTTCATCATCGAATTTTCTTTTGTTTTCATTAACTTTTGCAAAATGTTTCTTTTACACACAGTTTTTCATTCTTTATTTCTACCTTAACATGCACAATATCTACCATTTAATCACCTAATGTTAGTCACTACGCATTAATCTCATACCTAATTTAATACGTATTTAGAGGTCGACTCTATTCATTTATTTAATTTAGTTTATACTCTAGATTATAAGGGATCGTCCATAAATTACGTAAGACGTTTTTCTTTTGTTTGTATCGTTATGTCCTTCTCAACTTCACAGCAATTTTATTTCCTTCTTTATTCAAACAAAAGAAAAACGTCTTACGTAATTTATGGACGATCCCTAAGATTAATCAAGTATTCTGCCGATCAGTGCTTGCACAAATTTGTAATGACCCTGTCTTATCTTGTTCCTTAGAGGTCTATTTAGCCCTAGGGACGTTTCTTGAATAAATACAAATTCTCGACCCCGAGTCTGCCAAAAACTTCCAAGTTCTTCTCTTAAAGAAAATTTTCTAAGTTGATGAATTAGGCTGTTTGTTTGATGAAAATATAAAAAGATTATATCCAACTATTTTGGACTTCGGATTTAAACGATTTATGCGAATTTATTCCTACTGCGATAGGACTTTGAGAAATAATAAAGCTAGAAAAATATAAAATAAAAATAAAACATTTACTTCTAAAAATTAAAAGTTACACTCTACATTTTAGAGATAGCTAGATTGAGTCCACTTATGCGATTGTACCAAGAAATATATGATATCTTAAGAGATTGAAAATTAGAAATCTCCCATAAAGGGATGGAATGTTAAAGGAATAGGAAAGATAGAGACTGATTTAGAGAGGATGCAGTTAGGAGATAGCAGATGAAATAAACTTTGTATATTTCTATGAAAAAAGAACAAAAATCTTTATTTCACCTCCCGAGGTTACCATGCATCTTGAAATTATAAAATAAAATTTAGCAAAGCAAATAAGCTTTCAACCCTAATAACGACGAGAGAGACAAGGGGTACATATCAATCCGATTTGGCTTTCCGCCCTCCCGGGTTTAAAACAAAAATTGATTGACCAATCAAGTTCGACCAGTCCCTCCAGTAGGGCTTTTGACCAATCACAGGCAATTTCCTTGAAACGTTGGCAAGGTTCGTAGTTTTGCACACGATTGAAGCCCGAAACACATTATTTTATTATAACGAATCTATCGTACCAATATACAAAAGAAAAGGAGATAAAAGCAACTGCAGTAATTACAGAGGTATCAGCCTACTAAGTACCGTAAGTAAAATATACTCAAAAACACTTATCCGTAGGGTAATGGAAATTACAGAAGAGAAAATATGGGAAGTCCAAAGTGGATTTATGCCAGGAAGATCATGTACAGATCAGATATTTAGCCTAAGACAGGTCGCAGAAAAAAGTTTGAGAGTAGGAAAGAAAATCTTCTGTGCATTTATCGATCTAGAAAAAGCATTCGACACGGTAAATAGAAGTAAACTTTGGGAAGTCCTTAAAGACTATGGAGTAAATGGAGGGCTCCTACAAGCAATAAAAACAATATATACAGGTAGTAAAGCGAGTGTATAGGTAAATGGGAAACAGAGTGAGTGGTTCGATATTATGCAAGGCGTGAAACAGGGATGCGTTATGTCCTCGTGGCTTTTTATCATATTCATGGATAAGTGTCTAAGAACTGCCCTGTTCGACGAAGAAGGTATAGATCTTGAAACCGTCAAGGTACCTGGGTTAGCTTTCACAGATGACAAAATTGTTATGGCAGAATCAGTCGAAGATTTGCAAAGAATGTTGAATAAACTTAATACAAGCATGAAGAACATGGACCTCAAAATTAACGTGAATAAAACGAAAGTCATGGTGTTTGAGGGAAAAAGTGAGAAAACAATATGCAACATAGTCCTAAATGATGAGAAATTAGAACAAGTTGACAAGTACATATATCTAGGTAGTTTATTCACTAACGACGGAAAAATAGATGGGGAATTAGATAGGCGCATAAATAAGGGTAAGCAGGTTATCGGTAGAGCAGGGTCCATCCTCACAAATAAAAACATATCAAAAAAAGCTAAAATGGCCATACATAACTCTATTTTCGTACCGACTGTACTATACGGTAGCGAGACATGGACGTGTCAATAAAAGGACAGGAGTAAAATCAGCGCGATCGGCATGAAACCTCTGCGCATAATATGCGGGAAAACACTGATGGACAAAGTACGAAACGAGACAATCCTCAAAGAATGTGGTACAGGGGAGACACTAGTTGACATATGGGAAAGAAATCAGCTAAGGTGGTTCGGATATCTTGAAAGAATGAAAGATGAACGACTGACCAAGCAAGTGCATAAAGGTAAAGTAAATGGCAGAACGTGAATGGACGTGAATGAAGCTAGAGTAGTATGCCAGGACAGAAATATGTGGCGACAAATAGTTTATAAACAGAGTGACAATAGAGTGAATGATGCCTGAAACAAAGACCTTGGATACTAATGGGCCCAAGTGGGGAACCATACATAACAATTTTGTGAGGCTCCTCACTTGGGGTGATCGCTAGAGAGATTGATCAGCAACCTGGGTCGGAGCAGTGTTGCGGAGTGAACCTGTCATTTATATAAATAACACGAGAACTCCAGATCAATCTAAAACATCTATACATAGCACCTACATACCCATCCACCCTATACCCATATACCGATCAACCTCATACCTATATACCTATTTCACTACTTTCCAACCGAGCAAGTCACGCCTACCCCGGAAGGGGAAAGGCTTAATGGTATAATAATAATAATAATAATAATCGTGCAAGCATGAAATCTATTATATTGTAGCTATCTTATCACATCTCCCCAAAATCCTAATGAAGTATTTTTTGTCTCCCTTAGAAATAATTAGTCTTGACGTTCTGAAGGTTGCTTTCCGTGCCGCGTCGTGGCTGCGCATATGTAAATAATTTTTTAATTTAAAGTTTTGCAAATGATCAGAACTTTAAATTACACTAGCCTACTAAAATTCACTTTGGAAAAGCAAACTTTTTCTCATTGCATCAGTATTACATTGTCTATACGCTGTTAATCATTTTAAATGTCATTACAACGTCTATTCGTTTCTTTGGCTTGAAAATTCAACTATTTAGTTGCTAATGACACTGGTTGGTTAAAAATCAATTTTTGGTTGAAAATTAAGAAAATTTGATTGGAACTTTGAATTTTTTGATTAGAAACTTACCTCTTCTGGCAGAAAATATTTGCTGGTTGAAAAGTAAACATTTTTGTGGGCAATGTAACATTGTGACGTGATATATAAAGAATTTAGAACGTTACGTATTGAATTGCACATGATATCAACATTCCTGGTGTTTAAAAGAATTTATTTCTCTATTTCCCCCCAATTTTGTGAAAAATTACCCCGTTCCCTCCCTTTCAGGAGCATTTTGGGCTCTAAACTGTGATATTTTATTATTTTTAATTATTTTGTATTCATTATTGTAATTTAAAAAAGCGGAGCATTGCAGAATAAACGTGAAATCCGATATTTAGCCAACAGCTAGGTGCTTTCGAATGGGAGGACAATTCGACGCCGGGTTGGGTATAAAGTTCACAACCCGGCCTAAAAACGCGAAGGTCTAGCATGGGTTAAAAACTCCAACTAGCCCAAAAGTTTAATTTGTAAACACTTTTGATATTTCTTAATTATATTCAGTGAGTAAATTTTAAGTAATCCTAAAAAACAGTTCTATTTACGAATGTTTCTTTGTAAAATTAAAATAGTTTATAAAAAATTTATATTTGGTTAATTAGCAAAAAAACTTGATAAACGACATCACATGAATTTGTCATATTAATTTGTGCGACAATGAAGGCTTGGAAGATATAAAATTGATCAAATAAAGATCTGATTTCTGGAACCTTCATTTAAACTATGAGCGTATGTCGATATAATTTTTCAGATGCCGCTATTTCTTCCATAACATACAAGTATACGAGGACGCAGACCAGAAAATCTCTATGAATCTTTATTGTTAAATTAATAAGTGTTTGTCTCCAGGCTCAAATTTACGATATCGAGAAAGATAGTGACTAGCGGCTGTCCGTATACGACGCATATATTTCTATGGGCGAGTGAGGAAGGAGGTCAGGAAGGGGGAGTCAGCAAATCAAAATTGGCTACGTGGATTACGAAAAGCTCCCTAGTAGATGTATGGAAAAATCTTGTGGAAAATACTTTTCTTGCTGAATCAGTATCATCTACAGCCATTTACTCTCGTCTACTCGATTATTAAAAAATGAGGTTCACCGTCGGTACTCTATTCCTTATTTTTGCCGTTTTCCTTGATTCTATTGGTAAATATATAATAATATAACATCATTACTTCTCTCACTTCTCCCTCCCATATATCACAACCCCTAACATTCTTCACATCCCTCACTTCTCATACGTTCTACCTCCTCACTTTCCTGACTTCTCCTTTCTCAACTTCTCAACCCCTCCCTTACTTTGTCCTCATCCATATAAATTCCATTTATAACAATGACATAGATCGAAATAAAGCGTAAAAATGAATTTAAAAAAAAATTCTTTACCAGCGGAATTTGTTTTTCTACCTTACATTGTTTTTTATTTCTACCTCAGTACGTAATTAAATATATGCGAAGGTGCTAGGAATGAAAATTTAATCAGAAATTCAATCAGATTATTTGATCAGATAATTTCATCGAAAGTTGTCGTGTTGACTAAATTTTTACATAAAACCTTTTACCTTCCATTTGATACCAGAATGCCTTCATCAAAATCATCATAATAAAAAAGGTCGAATGATATCATCATGACACTAATAAAGCTGTCATTCCGCATATATGTGAGATAACGGCTACTTATGTATATATTTGTTCTCTGATGATGCGATGGAATATTCCTCAGATACAGTTGTTAAAAAAATTATTCACAAATGCATTAATCCGATCTTTCTCTACTTTGCGAAAATGCGGATGGTCTGTGCATTTGTTTGCACTTTGGCGGTCTTTGTGAATTCTTTTGGTGAATATAATAATATAATATATATGTAATTCTTATTATATTTCATATAATACATACATGAATACAGCTATTTATCAGGCCTGTGGAGCGAGCGTAAAGTCCTCATTTCCAGCTTATAGTCATACAATAGCCATTTGTATATTTACACTGTAAAAACTAGAGACTTCTTTTTTCCTGGCATTCTTTTTGCCGCGTTCGATTTTTGAAAATTATAACTTTATGCTGTTATTTTCAAGGCAAAAGAAAAGAATTCTGGGATCCGACACGGAGAAACCCAAACATCAATGGTTGGTGTTTGCTGGAAAAAAAATCGCGAAACACCACGGAACGCTGCTTACGCACGGTTCATTAATGTTTCTCGCAGTTGTCAGTGGCACCTACGCAACAATAATCAACACATGACTGAGTCGTTCGTGCGCGTCACTGGCGCTCATCGCTGTCCAAAACAATAACGAATCATGCTGACGTGCATAAGACTTTAGGGCGAAAAGCCCTAAATCTTGCGAAAACGGTCAAAAATGTCAAAAATAATCGACATCGGTTTCACTGATGTATCGAGAGAAAAACATCGATGTTTTCGATGTTTACTGAACATCGATGTTTTATTTTAGAATCTTATATATCACTTAGGATACCATATATCTTTGAGATAAAATTCGTGATTAAATATCCGGGATATTTAATCGATAGGTACGATGAACCAATGTGGAAAATTTGATTGGGGCCAGACTGGGCCCCAACCAGATTGCCTAGTTAGTATTTGGGCCCCAATTAGGCAACCCAATTACTGCACAACTGGGCAACTGTCTGGGTTGTAATTGTCAGCCCATCGAATGCCCAGATTGAAGTAAATATATGGGCCTTAGTTAGACAGCCCACTTTATGCCCAATTATTAGAAAAGGGTACAATTATTGAATTTACAAAGTTGAAAGTATAATAAATGATCAATATTTGTTCTTCTATTTTTTAAATTGGGCACTTCTTTATGAGTTAAGAACTTTTAGCATCCTGTTATTACTTTTGACTTCCATCCCAGTCTCTTCCAACAGTCAGCTCAGTCCTAAAAGCATCTGACGTGGTGTTTTCTGCATTGAATTTGGTTTAGTACAAATACTCAACTGAGAATGAGAAAAGACGAGGCAATAACTCATATTGTTCATTTCTACTGTGGCAAAAAACGAAAGAACTTTGTAAAAATAGTCTGATTTTACGGAAGTTCGATCAGACTCGACTACAAGAAAAAATGGCGTGCGCGACTGCTTCAGTGCAGAAGACAGAACCCGTCTGCGGCGGTGCGGCTCACGCAGCCACGGGATCGTCCATAAATTACGTAAGACGTTTTTCTTTTGTTTGTATCGTTGTGTCCTTCTCAACTTCACAGCAATTTTATTTCCTTCTTTATTCAAACAAAAGAAAAACGTCTTACGTAATTTATGGACGATCCCCACACACGTTAACTAATACACGCGGGTTTTGCAAAATTACAAAATGCTCAGTTTAAACCAAATGTTCATTCATTATTATTTTACCTGAAAATGTTACCCGTATGCGTGTTTTTTCATTTGCACGGTGTTTTTCATCAGAATCATCCCGATTTATATTTATCTCTAAACGGATACAGTTAAAAATAGATCAAGCGATGTAAGTAACATCAGACCACAGCCGACATTTCAGCTCTCTACTGCCCTCTATCGATATAACAGGGTAACTTTTTGGGTCCATAATGGTTTGCTGCGATAGTGCTCACTATGGGCGTTCTATGGGTGAGCCCAATTAAGAACAAATAAGCACTGGTCGGCTTTATCAACATAAGTTTTGATAATTAAAAAATCGGAATAAATGTAAAAGTTTCATGATTTGGATGGGATTGCATCAACGTACTCTTACAATAAAAATAATCGATTCATTAATGCACAACTTCAACTATGGCCATTCTATGAGTATGACCAATGTTAGCCCAAAGAAGAAATCAAACTCTGATCGGCTCTATTAACATAGGTTTTGATAATTAAAACTTCTGAATAATTGAAAAAGCTTCAGGATTCGGGTGGGATCGAATCCACTCACTTATATAATTAAAATAATCTGCTAATTGATTTTACTTTTTGTTATCGCAATATTACGTGAAATTCAAATTTGTCACTTATGGGTTTTTTTCGGGGACCCATAAGAGTGGTTTAAAATTATTCTACCGCAAAATTTATGATTGATTCTTATTCTCTGACGAATTCTGAACAATATACTGAGACACGGAATTACTCTAGTGTACACTAATGAATCTTGCGTGAACACTAATGAATCGTGCGTACGCAGCGTGCAGTGGTGTTAAGACGGTTTTTTCAAGACAAACACCAATGAGTTGTGTCAAACGCAAGCATCAATGATGTTTGGGTTCCTCCGTGCACCAATGGTCTCATTTCAGTAGAACTTGCGACTAATTTTTCTCGTCTTTATTGTTTTTACAGTCTATGGCGTCAAACATTATGACGTCATAGATATACATGGCCATTACATACTACGAACTTGAAAAGCGGCACTCAAGGTCGCTTCATACGACTCGCACTGGAAGGATACACTCATCAATAATGTCCCTCTTTTCCCCCTTGATGCACAATATACTATTAAGCTTATCACAAAGAAACTACTTTTTAACATAATAAGGCACATTCAAGCAGATAGTAGAAACTAAAGAAAGTAATTTTGTAGTTTCTCACCAAACAGTTGGATTTATGCATAAAGACTTACATTTTCAATTCAGACAGAGTAATTTTCAACAAATAGTTGAATTGTAAGCTTACAAATTATGCACACATATTCTTTGGCTCTGCGAATGAGATTTTGTTTTTAAACATAGTTTCTTGAAATAATATTTTTAAACCCAAAATGTGACTAAAACTAACTGAATGTGACTCAATTTTCGCGGTAGATGGACAATAATTCAAAAGCCCCTTGTGCAAATCCACCCAAGGATTTAGCTTGGCAGGTATGATACACCAATTGTAAGATATAATTACGCCAATCAGGGTATTCCTTTCGAGTGATAGCGGAAATACGCGGTAAAGTAGAGAAAGCGGTGTTTTTTAGACGAGATATCGCAATCAAATATTGTTGCAGCCTATTTCATCGAATCTCACCAAGCGACAACAGCGACAAGTATTTTATGTAAAAAAGGCTTATCAAATCTATATCAATGAATGTGTGTATGTTTTGTGAATGTGTCTGATAGCTTATTAATTTTTTATCTTCGCTTATCATGCGAATCGAATCTCGTTTTTTAACGGACTACTTTGACAAAATATTGAACCTCGAGCGACCATTTTATCAGTTTCCTTGATCAATCATATACGAATGCCGAATTAAACTAATAATATTCGTGTTTTCTTTTTCAAATGACCTCTTGGTGTTTGAAACTATTGCAAAAATGTTATGCCAATCATCTTTTTTCCGATAAATGTATATTTAAATACTTCGATTCTTTACAATGGAATTTTAAAATAATTGCAATACAATTCTTTATTTGGCTTATTCAAAAGGATTGTTTATTTAGTGTTATTTGACAGTAAAAACTGAGTGAAAACAATTTGCCAAAGAATTGGATATTTCTGAAACCGTTTCCTTCATGCAGGATTTTGTATAGAAGAAAATCGTTTATTTTCATTCGGCCTATTAGAGCCTTTATGCACTTGTCTTCTACAAAAAATATATGTTTATTCAACTACAAAGATGTACGATGGGGAGTTCTTATAATTGAAAATTATTTCTCATAATTTTTATTCAATCATCAGAAAGGTGCTTTCTGCAAAGGCACGTTGAATTTAGCTAAAGATATTAGACATACATGTGCTGAACAAAAAACAAAGAATCTTCTATTTCTTCTTGCAGATTGCAGTTCACAGCCCGACGAGAAACCTAATACCGAAAATACTCCTGGCCCTTCTTCTTCTGCTGCTCGACAACAACATTTGCCTGATAAAATTCCTCTGGAGAAGGCTCCTTTTCGTGGCAGGTTCAAGTTTTCTGCTAGCAGGAAACCTATTGGCGAACGTAATCCTGGTTCTTCTTCTTCTGCCAGACAGCATTTACCTGGCCGCACTTCTCCAGCGGAGGCTCCTATTCGTGCCCGGTCAATTTCTCCACCTGGCAGGCCACCTTCAGATGGAGTACTTGGATATACAATGGAACAACTTGGATATGTTCGACTTATTCCTCGCACAAATCGGAACCTTCAATTTGAATTTCGAAGATACGTTATTCCTGCCGATATGCCAATTAAATTTCTGGTTGAACAAAATAGATATGTGCCCGTGCCCACCAGAGAATATATTGTATTATCAACATCCAATGATGAAATTTTTGCAATATTGGATTATAGTGGGACTCTTCGTGGAATTTATAGAACAGATCAAAATAAGTCGAGAATAAAAATAAATATGATAAGCGGCGCACTTCATAATTTGACTCCAGATGAAAAAAGGAACTGTTTAGTAGGCAAAAAACATCCAGTCTTCCCAAACACTTTTATTAAAGCTCCTGCAAATTACGATTCACTACAGCCTGAATGGAATCCCAATGTTGAACGTAGTCCTAGTTCTCCTTCTTCTACCAGACAGTCTAGGTCTTCTCTAGGCAGGACTTTTCCTCATGAAGTACTTGGATATGCAATTGAAAAACTTGGATATATTCGGCTTGTTCCCCAAACAAATTCAAACCGGCGATTCGAATTTCGAAGATATGTTATTCCTGCCGGTTTACCAATTAAATTGCGAGCAGAACATAATAGATATGTGCCCATACCAACCCAAGAATATACTGTTTTATCAACATCCAATGGTAACGTTTTTGCAATACTGGAATACAGTGGGATTCTTCTTGGAATATATAAGGCAGATAAATATAGTTCAAGAATAAAAATAAACATGATAGGCGGTACGGTGAACGATATGACCGTAATTGAAATGAGGGAATGTCCTGTGGGCAAACGTTTTCCAATCTTTCCACGTTGTTTCAAAGAAGTTGCTTCCCATGAAGACACTCTACAGTGTGTTTATCATTAATTCAATAGAACAAAGATAAACTAAAATATAGTATTCTCTGTAATCCGTAGTCGGATCAAAATTAAATAAAAAGATTTAAGGGGCTAGTCTATTTTCTCACTTTCGAAAAATCGATTTTTTTTTATTTGCCCAATTCGATAGTATACTATTCGGAGAAAAAGTTCCCAGAGCTATGAGAGTATGAAAAATTGAATTTTATAACCAAAAATCAGTTGTCAAAACTTTAAAAGCGTTTTTCTCAAAACTGTATTTTCAAAAACGGCTGCAACTCTAGCTCAAAGAAAAATTAACGAATCGATTTGAAATTTTGCACAAATATTCGTAACATGTTTTTACATACCATGAACTAGGATCTTCTCGATATTTCAAAGAATATACATTTGCCGAGCAAAAAAAAGAACATTTTTTTAGCGTTTTTTTTCGTGAAAATTTGAATTTTTTGTTCAAAACGCTACCATTTTTTTAATTTTCAATATTTTCAAAAGATCCCAGTTCATGGTACGGGGAGTCATCTAGTTTGACGTGAAAAAAAAAATTTCAGATACTGGCATTCTGAAGACATCGTTATTTTGACATGCAATTTTGTGTATCAACTTGTCAATAGTATCTGAATATATCCTTAAAATTGTAAAATATTTGACTGCATGGTTTTTTTTTATGAGTCCCGAAAGTCACCTCCATTTTCCGCCCGAGAAACTAGACTAGCCCCTTCAATGCAAATGAATTATGGTTATCAAGACTTCTTTTGTTCAACATTTTCTAATCCTTACAAGGCCATTCAAATTTTTTTTCTTCGAATATTCAAAATTCTGAGTTACAAGATTTTGAAATTTCAGAAGCGAGTTTTTTTAAAACACCATATTGTCCTAACTGCTAACAATATTTTCATTATCCACGCGTAACGACATACACAGTGGGGCGATATCAAATAACATAATTAACAATAACTTGTAGGAATCAATCCTCAATTGATTTTTGATTCTGTTTTTTTCGAAAAATGTTGTTATTGAGTTTACAACTGATATGTGGAAGAAGTTGATTCTTTCCTTTTTAGTCTATCATTTGGTTTTATTATTTTTTGGATTCAATGCGCAGGAGTGTCTGCAAGCGAAAAATGGTTCATAAATAATATTATTTGTTATACAAAAATTATAATATCGAATGAAATTATATTATCGTTATCGAGTATTCGATTTCAAGGTAATATGTCGAGAAAAAATTACTTGCTTTTATCGAAAATGTGTAGTGGATCATAAAAGGTGTAGCTAATCCCTGTCAATTAATTTAAGTAAATTAAATTGGGGGTTTTGCGAAGTACAATTTTTGGAGGTACGATAGGAGGTGGTGGAAGGTAAGGTAATCAAGAAGGTCCACGTAGTTTACCGAACATAGAAAACATTCCTCGTTAAATAAGTTGGTGGTCCTACAAAGGACCGATTTGGTTTCTAAGTTTGTAAGGCGGCCCTGGAATGGGCCGTTTTTGTCTGATGATCATGTAACACCTGCAACTGCGGGTCTCACTTCCTCGTTAAATAAGTTGGTGGTCCTGAGAAGGTCCGGTTTGGTTTTTAAGTTTGGTTAAGCTGCCCTGGGAAGGGCCGTTTTGCTCTGGTAATTGTGAAACACCTACGACTGCGGGTCTCACTTCTCTTCGGACCGCACGATCGCAAATCGGGATAGAGGTCCTGGGTGTGGAGGGCTCGCCGGAGTCATGCGTACTGGACGTTGAAGTTTCGTCTCTGGGTCTGTAGACTCGTCCCGTGGCGGAGTAACACGAAACAGAACGCGCGAGGCTGCTGTTCGTTGATCGAAATTTCGTTCGATGAGAGGGGGTGCCGTCAACGGCGCAGGCTCGCCGAGAGAGCGATCGATAATTTTGCGCGGCGTAGACTGAGATTCTTGGCTGTGATATCCCTTCCCCAGTACACTAGAGTTCTGAATGTCATCGTGAAAGACGTTCACTCGCGGGGAATACCGGATGTCATTTATGATACGCGGTCTCTTTTTTTCAGGTGCCACTTTGAGGGTCGAGGGATGGAGGTCCAAAATGTCCTCGGAACCTGAAACATCCTCGGTTTCTACCGAGTATGCTGCCTGTAACGGAGAGCGATTGAAGCCGGGAAATTCGGGGTCATACGCTTCCACTGCTGGGGTCCCAGGCGGACTTATCGAAGTAGAGCGGCGGCGAGATTCGTTTCGTGGAACAGGACTGACGTTATCGAGTGAGTCCTTTGAGGTATTTTTCGCGAGGTAATCAGCGAGGTCATCGAAGGAATCTATCGGAACTTCATCGAGTTCAGAGCATGTAGGGAACTCGTTTTCGCATCCGCTAACACCCTGGACGTCGGAAAAGTCTACAGCCTTGGGTGGAGGGGGCTTTTTATCACTGTCGTCCGTGGGGCTTGAGTTCTCGATCTCGATGCGCAAATCACGCTTTGACTTACGGTAATACGGTTCAGGTATAGGTACTCTGACACCTGGGGGAGCTATCGCTTGAGCGGCCAAGACGCATTTGCGTTTTATGGCAAAGCGCTTGCGCAGATTCGGCCGATTCTTCCGCTTCAGAGTTGGTTTTTTTTTTCACTCATAAGTTTCTACTCGCTGCGAAAAATACACTGGAATATCGCCCTACAACGCGGGTACTCGACGGGCGTATAGCACGCGAAAATCGGGTTGCACTGGGGTGGGCAGCACGCGGGTTGCGTGAAGTAGCTGCAGCTGGATATTACGTCACACGGCCATGAGCGGTTATTCAGGTTAAGTCCGGCGACACTGACACTCCCTGACACGTTATTCCCTTGACAAATATTAACCGAGGGATAACTGAGAGAGCAACTATTAGGACGTGCACTCGCGAGAGAGGGGAGGGCTCGAAGCACCTCTTCACTTTTGTTCACCGCACTATGCTCGACGAACACACTATCTTGTGGGGCACTGTACTCCTTTGTGCGTTCTTCTGTTACTTCCTGTTCCTTCGCGTGTCTGCGCTTAATCGCAAGACGCGTGCGTGGATTAGGACGGCACTTCCTGGGTTTTGCTGGACTGGGGGTGTCCATGGAGCCACCAAGTTCTAGGTTTTCCCTGTGGACAAAGAAAAAAGAGCACACAAAAAATACAGGGTGAAGCGTTGAAACACTCCTGAGGACTCCCTGGTGACTAAACAATCACTCAAAAGGTCAAGTGGGTGTCTGTGTTGCTGGTCCACGATGAGCACTCTTTATGGTGCACGCTGAGGACGCATTATGCGAGTCACCGTTCAGGCAACCGCACCTAATAATATTACATGTTTGATCTTTCAAGCTTATTCTTTGTTGAACAAAGTTCGGGGTCGTTCCTACGTCGGAAAGCTCATGAATAAAAATATTTCAGATTATTATAGGTTGCGTTGGTGCTGGACAGCGCCAAGGCGAGGCAGCGATGAGGTCCGACGACGCGAACGAAGTCTGAAGACATAAAAAACGCCCAAGCAGCGACGAAGCGATCTCGTTGGTATTCGAAGAATCAATCCCCGAGTCACGAAAAATGACCCATATTTATATGAAAGCCCGTGATGTGCATGCCGCAGTGGGGTGGTGTTCGCGGCTGATTGGTTGTAGAACGCGTAGAATGGAGCGCGAGATTTCAATTGGCTATTAGGAGCATGGAGGGAATTGAGAATTCCTAAGAGCCGAAAAATGCAAGAAAGAGAGGTTAAAGAATCCGAGTGGCTCTTCCATTAGTTTGAGCGAACACATCGGTATAATGCGAAAACTTCGTCTTATGCGAATCGATGATTTGCGGTTTATCTGAGGAAGCTCGCAATAACTAAATCTGCCTCACCTTGCGGGAATCTCTGCCAACCTATTTATTAATATCAGACATGAAAGAATTGTACAGTAATTATGAAACTTATTTTCTAAGAAAGCCTCAGTAAGGCATCTCAAATTATTTAAAACGTCGTGGGAAAGAAGGCTTTTGATTAATTAAAATTGCCAGCATGCTGGCGGGTGACAAAGGGTATCTTTTGATATTATTTATTAATTTTATAAAGAAACAAGTTGAAAATTCTGACAATATAATTTACGAAAGATTACGAAAGACTCGATTCTTTTCTACCTTGTGAAGTACACCTCATTTTTTAATTTATAATTTACTATGTAAATCATTTTTTATATCATTTGTTTATGAAATGAACAAATAGCATCGTGGTTAAGCACATCTAAAAAATATGATCAATTTTAGGACAGAAATAGAACACTTAAAATTCAGTGAAAAAATTAATTTTCAACGAAATTGTTTAAACTTCAACAGAAAAGATGAAGTTTTAGCAAAGCAGTGTCATTTCCAACCAATTAATTGAATTTTCAAACAAAAGAGATGCATTTTTACTGTAAAATTTAATAGTTGGATTTTCAACTAAAAAGATGAATTTAGAAAAAACTGGCTATCCTACTGTAGTGTGAAGTACTTTTTTTTAACGTTTTCTAAGAAATTTCAACAAATTTGATAGGATTTCGATCACAGAAGAAACTGGGGGTAACCAATGTTTCAGGTAATCATTATTTGTGGGTAAAGTCGGCTAGGGTACAGGTTAATGTCGCGCTAGGTAATTGATAAGTGGGTAAAGTATACCGGGCTTTACCCTGGAGGAGGGTAACTTGGGCGAAGTGTCACTTGCTGACATTATGTTTAAAGAACAGGGTTTAAAAGTCGTTATGGTCTTTGAAGTTAATAGGTGCTTTGAAAAAAACACGTGAGGTTTCGGCTTGGGAATTTCCAAAGATATGGTTGTCACAGCGGAAACTTTTCGGTAGGTCTTTGAAACAAATTATTTTACGTTTAATTGCAGAAATCTGTGCATGTCAATGGTTAATTAGCAATTTTGCGATAATGGGCAGGTAGACATTTATTGGAATTGGGGGATCGGTACTTGTGTTTTCCACAATGTGCTTGAAGAAGATTACTTTATAGCGACCGAGCGCAGTGGCACAATAATTGGCACAACGATCAAATGTTGATGAGGTATTTCATGCTGTGACCTCAGTTAGCAAGATGTCTGCAAGTTGAGGGCTAAGCAATAATACCAATTACATGGTATTGAACTTAATTTATTTTTATAACTTGGAAGAAAATTATTTTTCCCTAAGTGTATTTAGATATTATTTTATATTTTTATAGGCTATTCAATTAAATATTAAAATCGTTACAATTTTTTCATTGATTCAACTATTTCATTGAATAGACATCTTTGACTTCGCCACCCAACCTGAAATACCTCATTTAAAAAAATGAAACCGGTGATAAGTCGCAAATTTCGAAAGGTTACAAGTATGAACAATTTTAGGTTATGTTTGGGTTTTATGTCACACAAAAAAATATGTTTGAGGCTGATCCTACACTTAGGGCTCATTTACACCTCTGTTGGAAACACTCTTTTCCTATCACTCTAACATGTGGCAATAGCATAAGTTCATGTCATTCTACAAACTTTCCAAAGAAAATATCTGGAATGACATGAACATGGTAGAGTGAGACATAGACTGTTTTCCCAAAAGAGATGTAGATCAGCCTTTAGGCGACGTTATAGCAACGGCAGACTGGGCTACGCTCTACGTGGGGACGGCGATTTGACAAGCTCAGCTTAGAGGGCAGCACCATTAGTGGAAATCACTCTTGTTCAGTTACGTGTAACTGCAGTTTTTGACGTAAAATGCGTTTTCTACGCAATACACGTCGAAACCCGTAGAAAACCCAGTAAGTTACGTTCAAAGATGACGGACATGCTAAATTGTGCATGCTCTTAACCTTAATTACGAAATTGATTTGATTTTATGAACTAAATCATTCACAATAGCAAATAAACAAAAACAAATAAATCATTATGTCTAAAATGGGGAAAGTTACGTAATATAGTCTAATCCCGTGGCAGGATTTGAATTTCGAGAATTAAAAGGACAGACAACTATCGCAAAATGTACGCTCTGCTACAAAAAGTTATAAAGTATGAATTTAAATGGACTAGAAAGTCACAGGTACCTAGTTAATTGGTAATTATTTATCTAAAATGTATTTCTTATATTGGATAGTTATATTGTAGGTGAATATGAGTTATGTTATAATGACACGACGCATGCGCCGTGCATGTTTTGATTCAGACGTAAGATACGTGTTACCTTACGTATGAAACTACCCTCGTGAAGAGAAAGACCAACTTTAGATCACATTTGGACCAGTTTCAAACCACGTTTGGTCTTTTTCTGGTCTTTTACCTTTCAGCCTATACCTGCATCAATTTGAGGGCATTGAAATAGACACCACTCTCTCTGTTAAGTAAGGATAGCTGTCTGTATCAACAGACTAGCTATACCTAAAAGTCCCAAAGAACCTGGGATGCTTTATTATTATTTACGAGATCTAGAAGGCTTCAACCAGTTGCCGTTATATTTATGGAACTCTGTCCCTCTCTCCATCTCGCCATCTCTTTCTGTTATTATGGTTATGGTCCGGACTACTGACTCGTGATGAGCCTAATACTGATGGGATATTGGGGGTTCAAACTGCCGGGAGAAGAGTATACCTGCCTATACTGTGATCTAAAGTTGGTCTTTTTTCACGAGGGTAGGGGCATTATCTACAGTTTACTTACATTTTTGTTATTTAGAAAGCGATTTGCTCCTTTATTTTTACACCCAAATGCCACATGCAGACCTGGCAGTTTGAAAATAGTACTTCAAGCTATCACCTCAACGCTGCTCTGTGAAGGACTGATATAATTCGAATGGCAGACGTTACCACCGTTGGAGTCGATGCCTGTGAAGATGGCACCCCAAATTTGGTATATTCAATTTATTTTGCTTGTAATCGTTTGTTGGTCGTTTGTCGGCGTTTGTAGGTCTACTTTCGACGTTTGACGGTAAAAATTGTGAAAGTTATTAATAATTCAAGTTTGGGGTGCCAACTTCACACTAGCAACAACGATATTTTTGCTAGCGCTCTAATTTTCAATATTTCACCAAATTTTTCTGTAGAATCGTTTTTCGGTCGTTTGTCGGTATTTGTTGGCCAACTTTCGATGTTTTTTGTTCAAAATTGAAAAAGATATTGAATTTTGAAAAATAGCTTGCACCCGGCCAGTGCGCAACTGTTTCTGCGCAGGCGGTATCCGCGTACTTGTCATTGGCGCGAAAATTTAAAACCCGTAGAATGACAAATATGAAAAACAGTTTATAGTTTTGCCTCGTCAGGTTAAATATGTATAATTGAGTGTACTTGTGTAAATACACTCTTTTCGACTGCATTTTTGGTGAGCAACTGTGTACCTGAGTGCATTAATTTACCAGAGTGCTTATGATTATGACTTGTACCCACAATATCTTTCATTCCTATTAGTATCAGTATTTGCTTGGAGTTTATGCAATAATAAATTAATATGATCTTTAAAAAAAATATATATATATATATATATATATATATATATATATACAAACATATAATTAATAATTTATAAAAATAGGTTAAACAACCACCGCAGGGCTCCACAAGGAGCAACTGCCATCTATGAAAATGACAATAATTCTCAGTAGTACCGCGGTGAATCACACATGTGGCCGCGTCTCACGAGAGTGATATGGGTAGTCACAGGGTATGTCAAAATCACAAAGACAGTACGGTGAAACCCTCATGTGTCTTGAGAACACGGAGTGACCCGAGGATGACAATTATTTTGATTAATCATTTGATATGTATATAAACTAATTTTCTGCTCGGTGGGTTCCTGTCACCACTACGCAGCGCGTCCTCGGGTTGCGGATAGAGGAACGGCCCGTTAGGCTGAACAGCCCCTCAGGCTAGCTGCGAATACAAGAATAAGCAGCCGCGGACAGCCGATAGGAACCAGTCGTGGGTGTGGTGAGCCCAGCCTAAGATGTTGGCCTAGCACTGCCTAGCACTGGTAGAAAACACGATGTCCATGGCTTGGGAGGACCCACCCATTCACGTTCATACGCAATGGGTGGGTCCTGGCAGGCCGAGGTGCAGCGTGTATCCACCTAGAAACACTACCCGAACCAAAACTAAAAATCTTGTAAGGGAAAAATCCTGCTGCCCATTGGACACCGCAGCGATGACACTGCCCGCAAGGGATGTGTGGAATGATTCGCCTGTATAGGACCAGAGGGGTACTAATGCCAGTAGGCGCGCTGCCTTGCAGGGGGACGTCTGGATACGAGGATGAAACTGTAATGTGTCTGACGACAAGTTGACATGGTCCTTGTCAGAGTCGCAAAGCTCCCATACTTAGAACTAGGGAGGTATGGGGTTATCACTCCTGGGACAAAGGACTCACCTACGATCGGAATAGGATCCGAACGTGCGGATTATCTTGAAACTACCATCCCCGACTTGCAAAAACGAAAAAATACAGTTAAAGATCTAAGGGTGGGAACTCTAAACGCGCGTAGTCTAAATACTGGCGGATTTAGCGAACTCATTGGGATAGCAAATAAATACAAAACTGACTTAATAGCACTTCAAGAAACCTGCTGGCCGGGCGATTTCGCGTCAATTTCTAAGGATAACTATACTTTTCACTATGGGGGAGCGAAGGAATGGAGACTGGGGACCGGTTTTCTTATTAATAAACGAATCTCGCAAGCGGTTATCGACATGCAATTCATTAACGATCGGTTATCATACATTGTACTGAAGGGTATTTTCAACAAACAGGTATTAATCAATGTGCACTGCCCCACCGAGGACAAAGACGAAGACACCAAACATCTCTTTTACGAAACAATCGAGCAGGTTTTTGACAAAATCTCAACTTTTGACGCGAAAATGGTATTGGGAGATTTCAACGCGAATATTGGAAAAGAACCGATGTAAAGGCCTACAATAGGATCAGAAAGTTTGCAGGACGTCAGTAACGACAATGGAACTAGAGTAATAAACTTTGCAGCTTCAAAGAACCTCGTTGTCAAAAGCACATATTTCAAGCATGAAAATATACATAAGGCCACCTGGAGATTACCAGATGGTAACACTCACTATCAGATTGACCACGTTCTAATTGACAGAAGACATACAAACATTCTCGATATAAGATCGTATAGGGGAGCGGATTTAAATTCAGACCATTTTCTCGTGATAGTAAAAATAAGATCTAGGCTAGCGATAACTAAGAAAACAAGCCGCACAAAGCGAACAGTTCGTTTCAATATAGATAAGTTCGAAACAGCAACAGAAACATTAAATTATCAAGTTGAGATTTTTAACAGCTTTGACGCTCTCCAAGAACAGAGAGACGATAACAATAATTGCGAGGAGGATCCGGAAACCCTGTGGAGCAATATAAAAAAGGCGGTAAAGTCAGCCGCGAAACTTACGATAGGTTTAAAGAAAGTAACAAAAAGCAAACCATGGTTTGACGAAGAGTGCAAACTCGGGTCTGAAAAACGTCGGAAGGCCAGACTAATTAGTTTACAAAATAAGTGCGATCAAAAACATAAGAAGTATCTCGAGATTAGTAAAAGTACAAATAGGCTCTATAGATCCAAGAAAAGGGAGTGGGAAAAGAATAAAATACTAGCAATAGAAACGCATAATAAACAGAATAATCCGCGCGAAATGTACAGGGGAATCAATTTTATATGAAGAGGCTTTCAAAGTAGAACGGAAGTAATGAGGGACGAAAATGGCAATCTAGTAGCCGATGCGACAGAGAGACTGAATTTATGGAAAGACTATTTCGATAAAATATTAAATGTACGCGAAGCCCCCGTTGAAGGTAATCTCGGCGAAATCCACACTGCTGATCTATTAATTGATGATCCTGCTGATATAGAAATAGAAATGGCCATAAAGAAGTTGAAAAATAACAAAGCCGCGGGCATCGACGACCTACCGTCAGAACTGATAAAAAATGGAGGCCCTTGCCTCACAAGACAAATTATTAAATTAATACGCACAGTTTGGAAAACAGAACGCATGACGGAAGAATGGAATACCTCTATCGTTATTCCCATCTTTAAAAAATGCGATAAAACTGACTGTAACAATTATCGGAGAATTTCACTTGTACCTTCGTGCTACAAGATCCTGTCTAATGTAATCCTAAGTAGACTGACTCCTTTTGCCGACGAAATCACTGGGGATTACCAGTGTAGATTTCGCCGAAACCGATCTACAAGCGATCAAATATTTACAATTAGGCAACTGCTAGGAAAAAATGGGAATTTAAAGAAGTAGTGCATCAGCTATTTATCGATTTCAAAAAAGCTTACGACCCTATTATACGCGCACGAATGTACTGGATCCTAGAGTTCTTGGGTGTACCAAGAAAGTTGGTTAGACTTATCGAAATTTGCTTAAGCGGCAGTAGAGGTAGAATACGCGTAAACGGTAGTTTATCTGAAGAGTTTTCGATCCGCGATGGCCTGAAACAGGGCGATGCACTTTCGTGCGTCCTTTTTAACTTAGTTTTAGAATACGTGGTTAGGCAAGTGCAGGCGAATCCGACCGGTGCTACCCTCAATGTGATAATACAAATTCTTGGATATGCGGATGATCTCGACTTACTAGGGGACGATAAAGAAACGGTAGCTAAAAATGCAGAAATCTTGACCACAAAAGCCAAAGATATTGGCTTGAAAGTTAGCGAATCGAATACAAAATATATGACCGTCGTCAGATCCGAACAAAGTAATCAAGACGGGGATCTTATGGCCGGAAATATGAAACTCGAAAGGGTTAGCGAGTTTAAATACCTCGGGTCTATTGTAACTAGCGAAAATAAGATTAAAACGGAAATCAACGTGCTGCTGCACGCTGGCAATGGGTGCTATTATGCAGCAAACACACTATTAAAATCGCGATTGCTATCTAGAAACATAAAAGTAAGAATCTACAAAACAATAATAATGCCGGTCGTCATGTACGGATGCGAAACGTGGGCGCTGACGAAAGGAGAGGAGAATAGGTTTAGAGTTTTTGAGAATAAAGTACCTAGAAAAATCTATGGTCCAAAAAGGGTCGAAGAGACCGGCGAATGGAGAAAACTGCATAATGATGAGCTGCATGCTCTCTACGCGTCAGCAAATATTAATAGAGTAATGAAAGCGCGTAAACTAAGATGGGCGGAGCATGTAGCAAGAATGGGAAATGAAAGAACAGTGGCGCAAGTTTTAAGAGGGAGACCGATTGGTAAGAGACCCTTAGGCAGACCGAGAAACAGATGGGAGAAAAATGTAAGGGATGATTTAAAAGAACTAGGACATGATTACTTAAACTGGATGGAGGATGCACAGGATAGAGATGTGTGGCGGTCTCGGGTAGATGAGGCAATGAACTTTCGAGTTCGAACTGCTAATCTATAATAATAATAATAATAATAATACTAAAGTCTTTAAATGAGAATACGAATGAGCCTAAAACTATACGGAACATCACTTGAATTTTTGAGTTTATGTTTTTTCTACATTTCTGCTGTTAAATAATGATACTTTCATTCAATTTTTTCAAAACGAAGTCAAGTTAATCAGTGTACGCTTTCCCCAATCAGAGTACTTGAAATATAATCTATTGTAGCAAGAGAAGAAAAATGCAATCCATCGACAAATTAATCAATCGAACCAAACATAACTGTTTTAGAATATATGAAGTCAGTCTCTTAATGAAACATGCACTCATGAATTATAATATTGAAATAAGAATTTAAAATCCATATAAGCATTAATATATACGTAAATATTATATGCAAACAAACATATCTATAATATACATGTTGTAGGTTATGTAAATTAGTTACCCCTAAAGATTTCGTGAAGGCTACGAAAATACTGATATTTTTCTAAAAACTGCTCCATTGATATTCCTTTATGTGAACTTTACCACATTACAGTTATTTGAACTGCTCTAAAACTTTAAAATAAAAGCGAGAGATGTGCGAAACCGCCCGTCAGTTTTTCAAAACGATGCGAAAGCGCGACTACTATACCACGTTTTAGGTCTGTTGCTGTTTCAAAAATCTGATGCAACATACGCGCCACACAGGGAACGTTACGTTCCCTGACTGGGAGAGCAGTCGTCATAAACAGAAGGCGCATTGTTACCCTATAGTTTAACGCACCAGAGGTACGTGTGAGTGCCGCTGCTGTACAAAATTTCTTTCCGTGATCTTGCATCTATATTTCAACACTTTCCGTCAAGATGTGGACGAACTCTAAAATGTTTAGAGCTAAACATATTATATTGGACCCGCAGAAAGAATAAAAGTGTATGCTGCATATGACTGTTTATCATCCAAGCAGTTGTCCAAATCGGCATCTACATAGCCTTCCAAGGAACTTGAGCTTTTCTTGAACAATAAGCACATACCCATGGTACCATTCAAATAGCGTAGGACTCTTTTTGCTGCTGACCAGTGAACTTCATTATAGCATGTAGAGTATTGACTTGGATAAATAACTGTGTATGCTATGCCTGGTCTGGTACACACTGCCAAGTACATTTATGCACGTACAAGTTCTCTATACGGTGATTTATTCAATTTTTCGTCTTCAGAATTTTCACTTTTTTCAGCTTTGTGCTAAGATCTAATGGAGTAGCAACTGGTCCTGATACAGAGATTTCACATCTTTTTAGAATGTCCTTGATATTTCTTTTTTGGCATATTTTGATTCCTTCCTATGTAGCATATCTTTTCGTTATCCCGGGTAGAAGAAGCATTGATCTGCGGCAGATGGAGTTGTACTAAATTTCTTCAATACCTCACTTATGTTAGTCGAGTGCACCAGGTACAAACAGCCTGCCATTGGCCATATAATACTTCATTCAACAGGCACATATGCTCTTTCCACAGTTCTTGAAGCATCTTCTTTGACTTTTCCAAACTCCCCATTCGCTGCTTCACTATGAATTATTTCTTCCAGTACTGCTTCCATTGGTTCCGGAATTTCCATAAAGACTTTTTTCGAGAAGGTCATTTTAGTTCACCGTTAGGACGTCTAGTTAATTAATCTTCATATTGTATTGAGAAACAAGTGCCATTAGTAACTGAATCGAGCTAATACGAGTTATCAGCGCAAAAGTTTTCTTAAAATCCACGCCTGGACTTCGAGCAAAGCCTCTCGCAACAATTCGAGCCTTTCTTCGTTTAACTGTTCCATCACGTGCGTATTCATTTCATAACTTACTCCTCTTTCAATAACGACTTCTACGAACAATCTTGAGGCGCAGCAATGGGGTCTCCAATCTCACCTGTAATAGCCAACATCTTTATGAAACATCCAGAAACTAAAATCCTCAACCAATCAAAGCTCTAGTGGCAAACTCTGTATTGGAGAAATCGGAAGAGCCGTGAGACAACGTGTAAAGGAACATGAGAGTAAAGTCAGGTATAAACATTTCACGCAA
>CAKNXH010000179.1:0-139606 GCA_932178445.1 Andricus quercusramuli
TTTTTTAATAAACTTAAAAATGTAAATACGAATGTTTAAGCAAACTTGTAATTGGTTTTGTGCAGTTAAGTCATCACTTGATTAATCAAATTAAGTTATTATTATTATTATCATCATTATTATTATACTATTAAGCCATTTCCCTTTCGGGGTAGGCGTGACTTGCTTGGTTGGGAAATAGTAGTGTGTAGATGGGTATATAAGTATGAGGTGGATAGGTTTGTAGGTGTAAGGTATACATATTTTAGATTGATCTAGTATTTTTGTGTTATTTATTTAAATGACACATTCGTTCCGCAACACTGCTCCAACCCAGGCTGCTGATCAATTTCGCTAACAACTACCCCAAGTAAAGAGCCTCACAAAATTGTTGTGTGTGGTTCTCCACTTGGGTCCATTAGTATCCAAGGTCTTTGTTTCAGGCGTCATTCAGTCTATTGCCGCTCTGTTTGCAAACAATTTGTCGCCACACTTTTCTGTCTTGGCATACTATTCTAGCTTCCTTTACGACCATGCATTTTCTCATGCAAGCTCTCGTGTTTCCATGCCCTCTTATGTCTCTTCGGATTAATGTCTCATTCATCGACTCTAACCATTCTTTCGGTGGTCTACCTCTGGGCATTCTGCCACTTACTTTACCATTATTCACTTGCTTGGGTCAGGCTGGGGCCCCCTAGCCTGGGTCTAGCTTGAATTTTGCAATGGCTCGAGCTAGGGTCCAGCCAGTCTCCAAGTTCCTAAAATTGACGACAGATGACATAGTATTATTCTCTTTATTTCCTTATTATTTGCATGTATTAGTGATGCCTTTCGAGGCGAGAACGGCAAGGCGGAGATTGAGGGCTCGAGCTCGAGGCCTCGCTTTTCGTGCTGAAGCAAGGCGGCCAAAATTCAAGGCCTTGCGTTCTTGCGTTCCTCGACCTCCGCCTTGCCGTTCCTCGTCTCGAACGGCATCACTAGCAGGTGGAATGGAAGCTTCTAATGTGTCCCCTAAGGGTTTACATTTTTCTTGTATCTCTTCCCTATTCCTTTTACACACACTCCCACGCACTTACTTGGTGGTGGAAGGGGGACCTACAGTTTAAGGTGGTTTCCGAACCACCAAGAGCAACAGCCTTAAGTACTTAGAGAACCTTTTTCTCTAGAGGTACCGGTCCCACGACTCTCCGGAGATGTGGAGGCTAGTGTTCACCGCATGGGCCACCGAGGCTCTTCCAGAGTGCGAGGCGGGAATCGAACCCGCAAGCCGACGGAGTGGGTCCAAAGCCTACGCCGTAACCCCCACGACTATCATCCCACTTCACTAGCAGGTATTAAGTGTAAAACTTTACGAAGTGGCAAATTTTATGAAAATTAAAATTCTTCAAGTCTCTTGAAAGGAAATTTTAGTGATACTTTGAGCCAAACTCAATTTATAAATTTTGTCCAAGTGAATGATTGATATTAGTGGTGATGGTGATGATTGAGATTGCACGTGACTTCTAAACTCAAACTGAGAAAACTTTTACGTCAAATTATAAAGTGTAAATATGTTGTTAATTTATGTTATTTTGTTCAAAACTTTAAATTATAAAACAAATATGACGGACTTGGATTAAAAATTATCGCACATAGATGATGATGATGCAGATGATGAGGAATAATCAGGATCCGGTGAGATCATTAAGAAAATACCACAATTTCGGAATTTGAACCACTATTTGAAAAACTAATAAATAAGTTAATATATTTGTTAACTTTAAATTCAACAAAAAAAAGATATTCCTACTTAATTTTGACTTTTAATTGAAGGGTGGCGGATCATAAGGAGGTAAGGGACAAAATGGCAATTTTACAGGAGAGGAAAAAAACATTCTGTAAACTCGAATTCGCAATTAAACCGAAAAACAAAAATACGCTTCCAAGCTGACCCATTCCTGAATTGATAGCAAGAAAGTTTAATAACATATAACTTACCAGTTATGAGGTAATATAGCACAAAGTCAACAAAATCGGTTTGACATTTTTTTTCAAACGGTCCGCGTGACAGTGATAAAAAATTAAATAATTAATTTAAAAAAAACTATAACTACGTTCCGGAGATGTTGAGTGGCTGAATACAGGGAATAAAGTTTGATGAAAAAAAGGTAAATCAGTTTTGAGAAAATCAGGTTTCAGTTTTGAGGTTAGAATTTTATCCTATCTGAAATTTGGCTTCAAATCGCAATAAAAAATTTAACTTTAAATTTAAAAAATATATTATTGTAAGCTCCCGAGATATGGGTATGCTGAATACAGGAAAAAAAAGTTTAATAAAAGAAATTTATTTACTTCCGAGGAAATGGAGTTTGTAGGAGTCGAAAAAGCGTGTGAATGAATAAAAAGTAGTTTAAATTGATTTTGTGGCTCAAACGTGAAACATATATTTATTTTAGGTATTACATGAAGTTTGGGAACAAGAATATGAATAGGAAACGGTCTTAAGGTTTGAGGTACCTTACCTCTTATTGTCTTGAGGTTTGAGGTCCCTTACCACTTTTTGTGCAACTAATTTTTTATTGCTAACATAAAAAATGCGATATCAAGCAAATTCTTTTAACAATATGTGTATTGGATTTTATAAGAATTTTCTATGCAAAAAAAAAAGTTTTCAGAAAAATGTCCCTCACCTCCTTATGATCTGCCACCCTTCAATTGAGAAAATATAAAAAGGCTAGGAATCAATAATGAACTAGGGCCAAGCCTGGCGATATAACCGGGCCCTAGCCAGATTTGGCGTTTCATTCGAGTTGGACCCAGGCTAGATCGCCAGACCAGGGCCTGGTTTTGCCAAGCCTGGGCCCTGTTTGGGCCAAGACTGCATTTCTGCACGGGTTCTTTCCAGATGTCCAAACCATCTTAACTGATTTCTTTCCCATATGTCAACTAGTGTCTCTCCTGTACCACATTCTTGGAGGATTATCTCGTTTCGGAATTTGTCCATCAGTGTTTTCCCGCATATTGTACGCAAATATTTCATGCCAATTGCGTTAATTTTACTCACTGCCCTTTTCTTGACAGGTCCATGTTTCGCTATCGCATAGTACAGTCGGTACGAATATAGAATTATGTATGGCCATTTTAACTTTTTTTGAAATATTTTCAATTCTGAGAATGGACCCTGCTCTACCGATAACTTTCTTACCCTCATTTATGCGCCTATCTAACACCCCATCTATTCATCCGTCGCTAGTGAATAGGCTGCCCAGATATATGTACTTGTCGACTTGTTCTAATCTGTCATCATTTAGGACAAACAAATACCTCAAACACCATGATTTTTGTTCTGTGCACGTTAATTTTGAGACCCATGCTCTTCATGCTTGTATTAAGTTTTTTTAAACATTCTTTGTTAATCCTCGATTGATTTTGCCGTAACAATATTGTCATCTGCGGAAGCTAATCCACGTACCTTCACTGTTCGAGATCTACACCTTCTTCGACGAAGAGGGCCATTCTTAGACACTTATCCATAAATATGATAAATAGCCATAAGAACATAATGCATCCCTGTTTCACACCTTGCATAATATCGAAACAGTCACTTAGTTTCCCATTTACCCTCACACTCTCTTTACCACCTGAAACATTCAACAAAAATTAATAACCGAAGCAACATATTTTGAAAAATAATGTTCCCCTTCAATTAGTAGCAAACGATGTTTTGAATTTGTTTCTATGATGGTACGTAACCGCCTAATGTGATTTATGATAGGTATTACTGATAGGAATTCTTAACAAGTTTTGTCATTCAAGACAACTTTTTATGAATGGCAGATGGTGTTGTTTTTAATCAGCAATACATTAATAAGTCTTTTGTGTCGTTACCATACTTTGAATTATTGGTAGGTGGTGATACCATGTTTCTTTATTAACTATTGTTTTAATAAATTATTCATAAATCTTTCCATAATTAGAGAAGCTATAGGTATGCTTATAAAAAAATGGTGATACAATTTTGATCTTGCAAGTTCTATATATATGGCTTTGCCTCCAGCAACAGCGAAAAGTGGACCTCCTTGTCGTAAGAGCCAAGCGATTGACGACTGAGCGATTCGAAAACCGTTCTATCGGCCGCAGTCGTGAACTCTGCAGGGTGAGTTCAGCGTCAGCTTGTGGGAGAGGTCAGAGAGCTGTCGCTCAAGGAGTCGATGTCTAGCTACCCTTCTATTAGGCATCTCCTCTCTTTTTTTAATTGCTAAATTGATGGCAATTTCGAGGCAATGGGATTCGATGTTATTCGCCGTGAATCGATTTCACTGCGAAACGAAGAAGAAAGGTAGAAAGAAAAAGGAGAGAAAACGTGAGTTGAAGAGAGAACAAAATTGTGGAAGAGAGAAACTCTGATATAAGGGGGTAAGAGGGGAGCTGCGTGGGATTTATAGACGCGTCATGACCGTCTTTCGAGACTTAGGTCTTCTCATCACGCTTGAAGGAGAGCCGACGAGAAATTCGAGAGGCATAAATCGCGGACGGAAATAATACCGCGGGCCCGATGCGATTCTTCATCCCTTTATTCCGAGAAATCACCAATTAGGCACCCGTCCGGCTTCTAGGCCGCCAAGAGATCAACTCCCGGTGGATATCCTTTAAATTGGACCTTGGGGTTCGAAAAGTGTGGAATTCCAAGTGGCCTTCCTTTTCGTGGTGCAGTAAAGCCAGCACTTATCAGCGTTTATGTAGAAGTGTTGGCTTGAGAAAAGAGAGATGAGAAGTGAGTAAATTTGGTAGATGAAACTAGAGGGAAAGAGAGAGAGAGAGAGAGAAAGAGAGAGAGAAACAAAGTTAAAAAGAGTGAAGTCTGAGAAGAGACAAGGGAGAGAAGATCTCTCGTTGAAGATCCACTGAGGCATTTCGCTTCCGTAGCGATGGACCGATTTTTAAAACGACTGACCTGCTCGTAACAACCACTCTGAGTTTACGACCCGACAGGAGCACATCTCTAAAAATGGGGTACAACCAACAATTCCAGCATCCACAGTTTAGCGAGTGGAACGTAGTCTGCAAGTCTGACCTAGACAAATAATGTTACAGACATAGTATCGGAATTGGGATCGTAAATCTTGGAAATCATAGTTTAAAGTGGCTGAGTGGAAGTGCAGACATGGTTTCGTGACTCGGCTTCGCTAAAGAAAGGAGGGTTTATTGGTAAAAGGCGTAAGGTAGTTCAAAGCATCATTAGCATCATTACAGATGAAAATGTTTTGATTTTTATAGATAATTACAGAGACGATACAGGATTATGCAAATAGAGGGAAATTTTTGCAACGACTAGAAATAGTTGCTTAGATGACTTTAGATGAGTCCCACCTACCCTATTACTTAATTCTATTTCTTTTTTTATGGAGAAATATTGATGATTGTTATTCGCAGATATCATTCCTGGAAGGGTTTTAGTGTTACGGAATATTGGTTTGCCCAGTTCTTTATTATTTTTATAAATGGCCAAAAGTTATTTTGGATAAGCAACACTTATTGACAACAATATCAATGATGGCTGAAAACAGCATCCGTAAACATTTTGTCACAGAAAGAGATCATATTTGGTATAGTGATTCAATTAGACAGATACTTTTGGACAAAAGAATAGGATAGATGGCACAGATTTTGGAGGAATAATGCTTAACCTTACGTGGCCGAAGAAAAACAGTTTTGCCATGTTTGGCAACATGAAGTTTGATTACGGTTTATAAATCCACCACACTCGTGGAAAATATAACAGTCGTTTGAATCTAAGAATCAGAAGATGGTATACATCGCGTTAGAGTTGAGTTGTTGACAGGTACTGTGTTAAGTAATTACTGAATGCGAATTGTCAATGTGAGTGTTTTCATAACCATCATCAATATTACCTGCTGATAGGTGTTATTTCTAGATATAATATATAGGATCAGTATTATTGCTTTGAACTGATGACAATAGTTTTACTAAAATATAGTTTAAATCTATTGTTATTGTTTTTCCCAGGGTCTGTTGATGTAAAATTGCAGTTTTATAGGTTGATTTGTTGTTAGAATTATGTTACTAAACGTTAGAAGCTTTTTCACTTCGCTTTGGTGAATACTGTTTAAATGACTAATACATTGCGTTTTCTAGCATAATCATTACGTATGTATTGCTATTGTCATCACAATTCTATGATAGATAATTATATGATCGTAGATATTGTGGTGAACTATTTTAAAGTATGGTTGTTGATAATCATCAACCATTTCGAATTTGGCTATTATTGTTCAGTATTATTGTTATGAATTTGAACTATATTTCAACGTTAGAAATTATTATTATTATATGTTTATCAAAAGTTTTGTTGCACAGTATATAAAAAGGCATTTGAATGCATTTTTATTTATGATAAGTTTGTATATCTTTTTGATTGGATGTAACACTGGTTATTCAATAAGTGAAACCAATTTTTGGGTTTAAAGAAGACTTTTTTACTGGGTATGAAATTTTCGATAGTTGTGGATTAATCTTTATAAGATCGATTTAAGGAATATTTACTGATTGTCGATTGAATATTATCAATGCGTATTTCTATTTGGCAAGTTACCATTTATGATAATATTGATAAACATTGTTGATATAGTACACGTTCTTAAACATATATTTTGATCATTGTTGATGAGTATTGATGTTAGTTATCATTGTGGGGTATGTGTTGTCATAAAAAAATGTAAGTTAGGTAAAATTGTTTGGTAATTATTGTTAGGTAATATTGAAGATCATAAGCGTAGCTTTCAAGAATATTTCTTGACAACTGTTTAAAGAATTTGTTTCAGGTTAGATTGTGAGCAATTTTTCAGGTATTGCTGACGTAAATGTATTTTTAATAGCTATCGTGATAAGTTATCCTAGAAATATATTGTTGACATCTAAAAATCACTATTTTCACTTTTTTCTATTGTATATAAGTAGAAATGTTTAGTTATAGATTTAATCAGTTATTGACACATGTTCTCATGACGTGTTTATATGTTCTCAGCTATTATATTTTGGTGCCCTCGTCATATAACTTGTATGAAGTACCACTTCATCAAACCATCAAGAAAAGGACACCCATCATACGAAATTCCTTCCAACCTTTAAAATTCATCCATGGGAACAAGACCTTTTGTTCAATGGCGGTAAAGTGCAGAAACATAAAGGATACGACTCCCAAAAGTGTTCAAAAACATTTTGGAAGAGTCATAACCCCACCGGGTAATTAGACGTTCCCATTTTTAATTGGCTACTCGATGGTCCAGTCCCGGTTGTTAGGCGTTATATTGTGTTGCGTTGTAAACGCTTTACTGGAAGTAGGACCGAATTTAGACACGGGGAAGTGGGTATCGTTCGTCTCCACCTTCTCCTGTTCTTTAGAGTTTAGACCGTTTACGATGAGATGACCGGGAAGAGGAGGGTCGGATTCGACGTTGGGGACTCGGCACCAATTATACGCGTCAAGGTGCCCTGCGATTCCCGAAATTAGACCCCGCGGCCCAGTTTTTTGTGGGAGTTTTCCCGATTAGGTCCATGTGCCCAAAATCGGGCCTCGACCTGTCCCGACAGGCCAATGCCTACTATATAATTGTTACGTTATTAAATACCGCTTAGGTCCCTGTTCAGCTGCGAAACACAGAGGAAATTTCGCTGCCGACGGTCCCCTTAATTAGGGTGGTCTGCCTGTTTCCTAAAAATATCATGGACCCTCCTCCTAGAGAGAAAAACGAACTTTTAATCAAGTCTAAGATCGGCGAATCGAGATTGAATTGAGATAATTATTTCTGCACGTGTTCTGTGTAATTATACGACTGGCACGTTTTTTTTTAATGTAGAAGCTTTATCAAATAGGAATCGTTATAGTGGTCGAAATTAAACCTTTGAAGAGATTCGCAGATATTACGAGTTTTCATCCAGAAATTTTTGTTGATGAAAGTTGAAAAGTATTGTTTTTAGGTATAATTATCACGAATCGTTTCAAATAAATTGTCAAGTGATTCAAGAATTGTTGTTTTGAACTTTAGGAAATTTTTCTAGGTGATTATTATTGTCAATATAAATTGTTTCAATGTGTGAATGTTTTGTATTATTATGAATTGTTCATAAATTATCAGAGTTATTTTTATGAAGAAAGGTGGATCTTTGGCACTGCAGTGGATGTTACTCGCCCGAAGGGAAATTTGACGCGGTTCTCTCCTTGGAGAACCCAATTTAATGGTTTTCTTGGACGAAAAAATGTTTTACGCAAGGAACTCTTTTATTATCACGTATCTTTATTATACCAATTCACCAAAGGACAGAAATGAGTATCATGCCTGGTACCTGCGGTGGTGCCTAATGGTTGTTTTCACTACCGTTCCGAGGATCCTCGTTGGAGAACCTGACTTAGGTCATTGGGCTGTTTATATTTTCGAGAAGGCGGTAATTTTACTGATTTATTGTTTTATGAGAAACAATGAAGCATAATTATATGATGGAAAGAAGCTTAACACATAATTCTCTTTCAGTTGAGCAACTGTTTCTCAAATAAGATGTTCCATATTCAAGTAATCGGTTAATTTTTTTTGACCATACAATTGATTTTGAGTGAAATTTACTATTTTTGCTGATTCATTCCGTTGATAAATGGTCCTTTTTCATAGATGAATTTCACTGTCTATACCATTTTAGTGTTTGGTTATGAGTATCATAACTTTGAAGGATTTCAAATTGATTAATGGAATGTTCCTCAATGATTAATAATCATGATAAAAATGATTATACATTAATGTCTATAAAAAAATCATATATTTATGTAGGGCGAAACTTTCAGTTGTATAAAGGTAAGGAATATTCATTTTTATATAAAAGACAATGTGCTCTTAATAAATTGTAAAATACCATGAAGTAAAAATATGATACTCATTAGGAGACAAAAGTGTACGCCCAGATGCGTCTGTTTTAAATTTAAATAAATTACAGGATTGACATTATCATAGCAAGGGATGCCGCTTTCACCATGCTCAAAGAACACACCTGGAGCACTCTGTCGGCAATCGTCAAAACAACGTCTGACCCGGAATTAATTCGGCATATTTCAATAGAAGCGATACATCTTGAGTCGATTTGTGATCCACACGTAATTCACGCATATGTAAATTAATAACCCGAACCAAACTTGTTGTAACGTGTTTCTCATCATTCCTAATATTTGGGCCAATAAAAAGAATGTCAATGATTTAATTCAGTTTGTTGAAACTATACACAGTTGGACTTCCCATATTTCTGCCGCCCATATATTCTATTTAATGAACTATTAATAAAATATTGACATTGGAAAACAATTAAGAAGATCTATTTGTAATGGAACATTTAAGAGAAGTTCTTTTTAGTTTAGATGATTTACACACTGAAACCGCAAACTCTTGTGGTGTCTCATTTTTTGAAAATAGTTAATGTGATAGATTTAGATTTTGCATTTGAAATTTTCAAGATTTGAATGTAAAAGTTACCAAATAAACAATTCATACTGGCTGAAATTCATTTTTAATACTCTTAGTTTCCTACATGTTTGAAATTTTGAATGTTTACAGTCAATATTCAATATGTCCTTGACATCGCTTGAGTATCATTTAATTTTGTAGTATGTACCTAAAGTAATGGAGTTCACTTATATTCAGTTGAATTTACTTGATTTTAATTTAATTTGATTGAATTCTGCTGGATGCACTTGAATTCAGTAGAATTTTCTTTAATCAAGTAGAATTCACTTTAATTCAACGAAGTTTATATGAATTTACTTTCATTCAATGTTATCCACTGCAATTGAAAGCAGTTGTATTGCTCCGAATTTATATACTACTTAGTTGTATTCATTTTTCATTTAATTTATTATATTTCAATAACCTGGATTACTTAGCATTCTCTTTTGAATGAATTGGATTATTTTGAATTCCGCTGAATTCCTTAATTCTCTTAGATAGCAGTCATTCCAGTTGAGTTTATTTTAATTACAGTTTAATTTCTTGCATTCATTTAAATTAACTCAAATTCTCTATGAATAAATGTTCTTGAATTGTCTTGTAACTTCGAACTTATTCACACAAATTTAATGTAGCTGTCTTTTTCTTGAATTTGGTTGAATTCTTTTGAATTTACTTCAATTTATTTAAACTCAGTGGAATTCAGATAAATTCTGTCTTAGTGTAGGAAAATTTCTTATATTCACTTACATACAATTCAGCTTAATTTATTTTGAACTCAGATTACTTCCCCTTGATTATATGAGAGACCTGGGCGGAGCGGAACAGGTTAATTTTGTCATTAAAGTATTCGCTATATGTAGTAAAACACTAGATTAGGAATTGTTATTAAAATGCTGTGAATCTTCATGCTTATTTTCGTTAACTATTCAATGCATTAATACAATAAAAATGAATGAAAAATACAAATAAAAAAGAAGTGCCTTTATCCAGTCTCGCCTCTTACCCGGCGCAGAACGTTAATCGTTATCAAGAGAAATGTTGTTTGAACATGACCTAAAATTTAATTTATTTAATGCCAAAGCAATAACAATTAGTTTTGCAACAAGACTCCAATGTAAATATTTATTTAAATAAGAAATGAGTATAAAATATGATATTGAAATCATTTCTGTAAAATTATTGTACAAACCATAAAGTTATGTTTACATATGATTGGACTCCAGAAAGATTTGGAAAAACCATTCCTTTACACAAAAAGATGAGGTAAATGCACCTATTTGCGTCCGTGCTTCTATTTGCGTCCTAACCTGACACCTCAGTTGCTAACTAGTGCAACAAAATTTCGATGTATATACGTGCGTCCGTTTGTTTAAAATATTCGAAATAATCTACCTGTATTTATGCTGCAAATTGTCGCAAGTGATGTGAAAAATATTTCTCTTTCGATATGCACTGTTTTTTCTGCGGTACAACCTATAAAGTGACGTAAGTTTTATCGGAAAAATTCGAGTCTATCATAACCTTTCGAGAGCGGACGCAAATAGGGTCCTAAAAATTCGGTCCCTATTTGCGACCGAACGATTTATTATCACGTGGACGCAAAATGGTACAAGTGACAGTTGGCGTCCGGACGCAAATAGGGTCAACCCTTGGTCGCAAATACATCCAAAAACGAATCAGGTGGACGTAACGACGTACAATTACATCTTTGCGGGATTTTCGAATTTTGAATTTCAAAAATTTATTTCTATAAAATAATATATGTTTTTAGATCAGTAATAGTTTTTAGCGAATCGGAATGGATTATAATTGTTTATTGGTCTTAAATTCTACCATAACCCTTACATGGACGCAAATAGGTGCGTTGACCTTAATAAAATTTATAAAAATATGCATATTCTCAAACACATTTTGTTAGGACGTGGAAAATCTATATTCAGAAAGATAAATGCTATTGTAGCGAAAAAAAGTGATTGATATCGTCAAAAATTTTAAACTTTTGTAATCTCTGTATTTCAATACAAATTAAGGCTTCATAAATATGTGTACTGAAAATAGAATTCGGAGAATGAAATTTGTATTTATTAGCGAAACAACCTAATTCTTAAAGTTATCACTGGGGTCTCTTACAACCAGCCTTTTTTTAATCGTGAGTCATTTTTTCCATTTTCTTCTTGGTTTTTAATTTTTATTTCATATTTCATAATCAAATTATGTATATTAACTAATTTTATCTTATAAACGATATAAAAAAGTATATGAAAAAAATTCTCGTGCAAAAATATTAAAAATCCTTGTCACAATAAAGAAATTTCTGTTGGGGTCTTCAGCGACCCCCTCATCCTTTATGTTATCTCAGAGAGGGATAACTTTAAGGACTAATGTAAAACAAGTAAAAAGTAACACTTACATTTTATAATAATTTATAGGACTTGATCAGTGAGCAATTGTACAAGTAAAAAAATTATATATTTTGACATTTTCTCTAATGAATTGCGATTCAAAATTACATAAACATAACAGAATCCACCTCCTAAAATTTCAGCATTATTGTATCATCGTATTGTTTAATATTTCTCATATTTTTCTTCTTTAAGAACTGCCGCATAAGTTCTTTCAACCATTCCTGAAACGAACACTTCTGAAACTCATATAACTTTCTGTTAAATTCACTCAAATTCAACAAAAATAAGACTTTTTGACGTAGGGGTATTGTAGCTAATAGAAAAAAACTGCAAGTTACTTTGATCCATTTGAATCAGCGATCAATATATGCAAAACGGTATCGATTTGAAAAAAAAAACATTCTACGAAGAGATTATATCACATAATGTAAATAGATTTCAGATTTGAAGAATTTCCATAAATTACAAACATTTTCTCTGCATATTTCAACTTTCTCCAGATCAAAATTATTAATGAATTCTAATCCAGCAGGATTTACACTGTATCTTCGAAACTCATTTGACTATTGGTGATCGTGATTTGCTGAGTAAATTCAACAGTAGGACACATTGCAATTGTATTCTGGCAGCAACAAGTGGAGTCGAGTCTTGAACTTTCGACTGGGACATTAGGAGTTCTCCTCAACGTGCGGCGTCAGCGATCCATAACTTACTCGCGCGGCCGTTTTGCCTCTAATTTATGTGTTTTTAAAGACGTTGCCTCGTCCACGGCTCCTACGGGATTCAATTTTCGAACGATTCTCGAGTTTGCGAGAGCGTGCAAACCACGGTATACTTGTGGCAATCAAGTGGGTTTCCTTTACGTTTTATAGCCATTGGCCAACCACCATCTGCATTAAATGCCGTGGCGTTGCTATTCTGCATTATACTGGTGTTATACTGCCGCCACTGATACCAAGCATTGCCATTACGCTTCTGGTACCACCATATATCCCAATGGTACCACTACCGCGCCAGCGAGACCAGTCATCCAATAACACCTGAAACTGTGGTGATTTGAGGATAGAATCATTACGAGTCAAGTGCTAGGGGAATATATAATTTATACTGGACTGTAAATTTAGATCTGATATAATACATACATATATATATATATTTAGTTTTTTGTTTTTGAGCCAAGTTTTGAGCCTTGACATTCCCGATGATAGCTGCAGGGCATGTCATGCATACCCCGAGCATCTAGGACACATACTATCTAGTTGTCCAACTCATGCGGGAACGACCTACCACCAAAGGCACAATGCGGCACTAAGAATGATTTATTACCATCTCTGTCACTCTTACGGCATTAACCCAAATACCTCTCCGCTAAACGCTCCTAAAGAAATAGAGTCAGTTGTCAAAAATGAGAAGTGCCGCATATACTGGAACGTCATATTCTCAACAATTGTTTCTGTTGCACACTCACGGCCTGACATAGTTCTCCTTGACTTCGAGAAACGAACCATGTTCGTGATTGAATTTTCGGCACCAGCTGACAAGAAAGTCACAGCCAAGGAGAAAGAATAGAAAGAGAGGTATAAACAATCGTACTGATCCTTATAAGGGAGTTGCGACGGTTATATCCGGAATATTCTGTTAAGCTAATCTTCTTGATCATCGGCGCTCTTGAAGGTGCCAAGGTTTTACTGGTTAATAGCCTGAAAAGCGTCCGCGCATATCAACAAAATGCTGAGACACTTGCGGAGAAAATGCAGAAGGCGAAATCGCGGTGAAATGTCAGCTGTAACCACGTCTCACGACCGTGAGATAGGCGTTTACAGTCTGCGGCGAATTCAATACGATGATCTGGCAAAAGTCTCGTGTACCCTGAGGACACAGAGCGGCCCAAGGAAGACCGCCTTATGCATTTTCCCCGCGAGTGTCTCAGCATTTTGTTGACACACAGGGATGTTTTTCAGGCTACTAACCAGTGAAACCTTGGCACCTCCAAGAGCGCCGATGATCAAGACGATTAGCTTAACAAAATATTCCGGGTATAACCATCGCAACTCCCTTATATGATCTTTATACCTCTCTTCTTTTTCTTTCTCCTTGGCTGTGACGTTTTTTTCAGCTGTTGCCGAAAATTCAATAACGAACATGGTTCGTTTCTCGAAGTCAAGGAGAACTATGTCAGGCCTCGAGTGCGCAACCGAAACAATTGCCGAGAATATGAAGTTCCAGTATATACGGCACTTCTCATTTTCGACAATTGACTCTATTTTTCTAGGTGATTTTAGTGGAGCGGTATTTGGGCTAATGCCGTAAGAGTGACAGAGATGTTAATAAAGCACTCTCACTGCCGCATTGTGTCATACGACATCGACTGATCCTCCACATTTCTATGGAAGATGCCGTGCATCCTCTTGTCGAGGAGCTGTTCGTGGAAGTTTTTCTCCTGTGCTTTCTCATTCCAGGCCTTCAGGAGTGAGTACTCGAGATGAATAAGATTTGATACATTTTGCTTACTCCTGATATTTAAGTCAAGGCCGAGTGTTTCAGCAGCCTCTCCCGCTGTTTTGTACAGAAATGCCCCTATGCCCGCTTCTTAATGTTGCCTGACCATTTTAAGAAGAGGGCCTTCTTCCTCCAGGCGGTCTTGATACCATCTGGACCCGGAGCGGAATAGTTCTTCATGCCTCTTAATACGTTTTTACCTACTCGATAGTGATACGTGGGCATTCCTCCTCAGCTGTTATGGGGGCATTGCACAGCTCCTTGAAGCTATTAATGTTCTTTGAGTCTTCTTGAAGTGGATGTTGGACCTCGTAGACTTCTCTCCAAACTGCTTCCACCTCCTCTGACTTGTGCGGATGGTCGACAGTAACTGGAGGGTCTTGGAAGAGTCGAGATGGGCCAGACAAAAACTGTTGATTTTCTCTGCCCCACCTCTCTCCGCTCTAGACTTCTCCTAGTGTTAGATAGTACTCGTGTTCTGTCAACAAAATGCTGCCTGATGTCAGTAGCTTTGGCTTGTTGATTGTGTGATGACGGATCCGCAGGTCACGCGCGAACTGTCGAACCTTGGTAGTGAAAGTCCTGCCAGGTGTTATGTAGTCAATCACACACTGAATGCGGGACGCGTACTGTCTTGCCCAGCCTATCTATGTGCTGGGTTGATGTATTCGTCTTTTGGTCTTATGATCAACCGTTGGGTTTGTTTTACGGTTTGCCTCTGCTAAAGTTCTCGCTGCATGTTACACACCACAATTGATAGTCCAGAGGTCGGATTCTTCGGAAAAATCTTCACGAAGCACATCATCCAGTTCAGTCAGATCTTTGGGCTTGGGAGAAACCTGAATGTTGATGTTTCTCCGGGACCTGAAGCATCGTTCTTCGTCTATTGGATGTCTGTTCGCGGTTGGTCTCAGTGTCGCCTCTCTTTCTCTGTTGCCGGCTTGTTCTGGCTACGGTAGAGTAGGCGCTCCGCTTACATAGCCCCTTTTTAGGAGTTGTTCGGCATGGTTTCGCAGACGTTAACGCGAACAGTGCGAGAGCTCTGGGTGTTTCTCGCACCATAAAACCTGCAATCGTGGCATGTAACCTTCTCGCTCGGGGGCCATACTGCTATCCTAGCACTCTAGCAGGTCGTCATTAAGTCAATACGTCCACCCAAAAGTATTGAAATTCCGCCGGTCCATCGCACTGACCTCGTTTTGATTGGCTCCCCCCACTCTAGGGTAGTCGGCATTGTTGTCCGACCCATTGTCGGGAGCCCTGCGCGTTTGATTGTTTTGAATGGCACTTACTACAACTATGTTTGGTGTTGTCATTGTTGTTCCCACGAGTAGCTAGGGAAAGGGTTCGTCCATCCTTGTAGAGCCCCGCGTGCAAGGATAAGGCTGGTACTCTGAAAGGTCGCCCGGTATCCCAGGTTACCGTTTGAGACACCTCACTCAGGTGCCATTCAGCTTTCGGCACGGTTGTAACGCCTTCGCTTAGGGGTTATTCCTTCGGGACCATCCCTGGACAATTGTCCGCGACTTCTTATTAATTATTGTAACCATATTCAGCCGAAACCTTTGGTACAGGGACCCTCTATCCGCAACCCGAGAACGCGTTCGGTAGCTTTGTCATAGGCCCTTCGGTTTGATTCCCAAGGATCCAAAATATATATATATCAAGATTAATCTATTATCTATTAAGTTTTTTATTTCATATCCAATTAATAAAAGTTTGTAAAATCTGAATGATACTGAAAAATCACATTTTCAGTACATTTTTCGCATAAAAATTGATTTTTGCCGATGATGAATCTTGACCGAATCTATTTGAAATTAGGTAGGATCTACACCTCAAGTCACAGAATTCGTCAACAATAAAATATATTGTTTTTCAGAGGAAATTAGGCAAAATGTATGTTTCCGATTTGAGAAAAAGAATTTCACGAAGTTACTAGCATTTGAATTTTGACGCTCATATAAAAAAGCAGACATTTTATAGTTTTTGACCTGATTCCGAACTTTATTTTTGGATTAGAACCGAAGGGCTTATGACAAAGCCACCGAACGCGTCCTCGGGTTGCGGATAGAGGGTCCCCGTACCAAGGGTTTCTGCTGAATATGGTTACAATAATTAATAAGCAGTTGCGGAAAATTGTCCAGGGATGGTCCCGAAGGAATAACCCCTCAGCGAAAGTGTGAGAACCGTGCCGAAAGCTGCATGGCACCTGGGTGAGGTGTCTTTAACGGTGACTCTGGGATACCGGGCGACGTCTCAGAATATCAGCCTTACGCTTGCACGCGGGGCTCTACAAGGATTGACAAACCCTTTCCCTAGCTGCTCGTGGGAACAACAATGAAACCAACAAACCACCAAAATGTTGTAGATGCGGTTCAAAACGATCGAACGCGCAGAGCACCCGACAATGGATCGGCAAACAATGCCGATCATCCTAGAGTTCGGGGTGCTGAAGGTAATTTAGATGGAAACACGACGACGAACCGGTGAAACGCCCACATTCAGTGAACGGATCAACTTAAGAATGACGTGCTAGACTGCTACGATGCCAGTATTATCCCTGTTCGCGGAGGCTTTATGGCGCGTATGCATACTCTGTGGTGCCAGAAGCACCCAGAGCTTTAATACGTTTCGCGTCAATCTTTGCGAAATCAAGCCGACTACTTCCGGAAAAATGGATATGTACGCGGAGCGCTTCCTCATCCGCTGCTTGGGCAAGCTGCAGACGAAGATGAAACGACATTAAGACCAACCGCAGAAAGCAGGCACCTTCTGGAAGATGATCGCAATTTCAGTACAAGGAGGAACATCAACATGCAAGTTCCTCTCAAGCCCCAAGATCTGGCTGAAATGGATGCCTCCCTTCGTGGAGATATCTCGCAAGAGTCCGACCTCTGGACCATCAATTGCTCAGTTTATGGTGCTGCGAGAGCTTTGGCTGATTCAAATCGAAGGCTGAAACCGACGATGGATCAGAAGACCAGAAGACGCTTGCATCAACTGAACAAGAAAATTGGATGGGCAAGGCAGAATGCGTCCCGTGTTCAATGTGTGATTGACTACATAACATCTGGTAGACCGTTCATGGAAAGGGTTCGAAAGTTCGTCCAAGAACTAAGGACCTTGAACCACACACTGAAAAAGTCAATGCTGCTGACAATCAAGCAGCATATTGTTAACAAAATAAGGCTGTTATCTGACGCAAGGAGGAGGATACAGAAGAGGGAGAGATGGAACAGGGAGAATCAACAGTTTCTTGCTGACCCATCACGCCTCTTCAGTGATCCCCCTGTTTTTGTAAAAAATCCACCCAAGCCCAAGGAGATAGGAACTTTTTGGAGAGAGGTGTACAAGATCCCGAAAACACTAGAGTTGAAAGAAGATACTGACAATATCATCCGCTTCAGAGAGTTTTGCGACAGCCTCATAAAATCTGAGGAGGATTGCCCATCAGTCACTGCCGAAGAGGTGAAAAAAGCACTTAGAGGCACGAAGAACTTTTCCGGTGCTGGACCAGATTGTATTAAGAACTTTTGGTGGAAGAAGTTTACTTCTATACACCAACATTTGGCCCGCATATTCACCTCATATTTAAAGTCGGAGACGCCCATTCCGCAGTGGCTGGTGTTAGAACGCACTATACTCCTACCGAAAAAACGCAGCTTGTCCAGACCAGAGAATTACAGGCCAATAACTTGTTTAAACACACTGTATAAGATCTTCACAGCTGTCCTAAACAACAGAATCGTTCGACGAATTGAGCCTGTATGGCGAGAGACGTACGAACAACGAGGCTCGAAAAAAGGTGTAGCAGGCTGTCGAGAGAACCTGCTAATTGACAGGTGTGTCTGTAAAGACGCTGCCGCCCATCAGCGCGTCCTGTCAATGGCCTGGATTGACTACCGGAAAGCTTTCGATTCAACCTCTCATAGACTTATCATCTGTCTGTTGGAAAGCTTGAAGGTACATCCACACATAGTGAGATGCATAGAGAGACTGATGCCTATTTGGAAAACTAGATTTACCATCTCATCTAGGAATCATCGTCTGACGACGAAAAAGGTCACCTTCCAAAGGGGAGTCTTTCAAGGGGATTGTATGAGCCCTTTGCTTTTTTGCATCACACTTCTGCCTCTATCTCTCGCACTACGAAATTCTCCTGGATACCTCTGTGGCGACACTAATCAGCGTGAGCATAAGGTAACTCATGTATTTTATATGGATGACCTGAAGATCTATGCCGCTGGTAAAAGCAAACTTGAAACTGCTATAAATATCGTCAAGAACTACACAGGAGAGATTGGGATGGACTTCGGTTTGGACAAGTGTACCAAAATTCATTTGAAGAAAGGAAAGATTACTGGCGTTCCCAAGGACCCTGAGCTTGTAGATATAAGTGTTATTAGACATCTTAACACTGGAGAGACCTATACATACCTGGGCGTGCCTTAAAGCCGCATTCAGGACGTAACATCAATGAAGGAGTCTCTCCGAAGCAGATACAAGCATCTTCTTAGACAGATTTGGTCTTCCAATCTGTCGGCGTTGAACAAGGTATCTGCGACTAACATGCTTGCCGTCCCGGTTCTACTCTACTCGTTTGGGGTGGTTCAATGAACGAAGAACGAGCTTAAGGCCCTTGATGTCACCACGCGTAAGATCATGCATGTGCATAAAAGCTTGCATATCAATTCCTCAGTTCCGCGATTATACATTTCACGCCGTCAAGGCGGACGCGGACTTCTGAATCTCCAATGTCTTCATAACCGAATTGTTTTAAGTACAGCTTACATAGTTGCGAATGGCAGAGATCCTCTTCTAAAGATGGTCAGAAACCACGAGATGATTGGCGAAGGAGCGTTCCTTTACAAAGCCGTGGAGCAAGCGGCCGAGACCCTTGGCCTGAATTTGAACATCAGAAGTGAGGAAAGTGCATTACTCCATCTAGATGCTTCACGTCTAAAAGCCGAAGTAAAGAAAGCAGAGGTTAGCAAATTTCACCAAGAGCTACTCGACAAGCATATGCACGGAAACTTTCACAGAAATGTAGAAAAACAGTCCTTGTCAAAGGAGCAAACTTTTGCTTTCCTCAAATGATCAGGGCTCAATTCAGGTACAGAGGGCTTCATTTTCGCATACCGCGCCCGCATTTTATGTCAAGCAGTTCCCAGTGATAGGTGCAGAGCGTGTCATGCACACGTTGAGTACCTAGAACACATACTATCGGGGTGTCCGACCCACGCAGGAACAACGTATATCTATAGACATAATGCGGCCCTAAGAGTACTTTATTACCACCTTTGTCGCTCTTACGGTGTTGGTCGCGACCCTGCCCTGCTGAACGCTCCAAGGGATATAGAGTCAATTGTCCGAAAAGAGAAGTGCCAGATTTTCTGGAACTACGATTTTCGGGCAGCAGTCTCCGTTTCGCACTCGAGGCCTGACATTGATCTCCAAGACTTTGAGAAACGAACGATATTCGTGATCGAATTCTCGGCTCCGTCCGAATACAACATCACTGCAAAGGAGATAGAAAAAGAGGAGAGGTATCAAGACCTTAAGAGAGAGCTGCAACGACTGTACCCAAAATATTCGGTACGAGTAATTGTACTTGTGATAGATGCTCTCGGAGGTGCTAAATTATCACTGATTCGTAACCTTAGAGCCATACCCGCGTGCCAAAAATATGCCAAGGCACTTGCGAGATGGATGCAGAAAGCTGTCATCCTTGGGTCGCTTCGTGTAAAAAAGACACACGAGGGTTTCGCCGGCCTGTCATTGTGATTTCGTCGTGCCCTGTGACCACCCATCTCACGGATGTGAGACGTGGCCATAGGTGTATTTTACCGCGGTTCTACTGGGGGCTATTGACATTTTCTTTTTAGATGGCAGTTGCTCTTAGTGGTACCCTGCGGTGGTTGTTTAACTTTTTTTTCATTTATATATATATATATATATATATATATATAAATAGGTTTAAATATGGATAATACATAGAATGATCATAATATGGGCGATTTGTAAATATATCAATAATTGTCAACTACATCATACCCTAAAAAACGAGTAAACATTTTCGTATGGAATTTTTAGCACAGAAAGTTAGTTCTCCTTTTATCTAGAGCCCAGCATCATGTTCAAAGAAGTTTATGGAGTTCACGTGCGTGTATTGGGTGGGGGGAGGGGGGGGGGGGTAAATTTATTCCATGGGAAGCTTTGGATTCCGGGTGGAGAGAGAAGGTAGAAATTTGAGTGGTTTTGTTAGGTTTCTGAAATGTTTTAGATTCCCATAGAGTGTTGCGTGTCCTGTGTGTATTGCTTATATGTGGAGGTTTCCGGGGTTAATATTTGAGGCCGTCAGAGGTTGTGTTCCGATTCTTATGATGTTTTGTGTTTTGGAGGTGTTGTGTGTAGAGATGTTGAGGGTTGTATTTAATTCTTGAGATGATTCAGGTTCCGGGTAGAAGAGGTAGATAGTTTGATAGTAGTGGGAGGTTTTTGAAATGCTTTGGATTAAGAGAGTATTATGTGTCGTCTATGTGTACTGGCGTGTGGAGATGTTGGGGGTTGTATTCATACAGAAAAATAAAATGTGAATTGAACACTAATTCCAGGGTACCATTAACCTGCAACAAAAGTTACCCGTGGTGATGTGAACGCTACACTGAAACAAGCGAATTTCTTCATTATCTCCATGTCTCAAGGTAATGTTTTTCTAGAATGTAGGATATGAAGTGCCGACTATTTGGGGTATTGAATATCGGCTACTCGGGGTACGAAGTATCGGCTACTCAAACCTTAGGGTATGAGATGCAAAATGAAACAAACAAAACAATGCGGCATTTAGTATCCCCAGTACGAGAAATATTCAGATTACAACAAAGGTGAAGTAAACACCGTTTTAATTCTACCTGCAACAAAATTTGTCCCTAAGTTTTTACTGTGTAGTTCCTGGGATACTTTGGCTTCTAGGGTAGAAGAGTTAGATAGTTTGGTGAATTTATTAGGGTTTTGAAATGTTCTTGATTTCGAGAGTATTGTGTATCCTGTATGTACATTATTTGTGGGCAGGCGTTTTGGGTCAGGAGTTAAGGCCATTAGAAGTTGTGCTGCAATTCTTAGGATGTTTTGTGTTTTGTAGGTGTTAAATATAGAAAGGTTAAGGCTTGTATTCAGTTCTTAGGATGTTTGAGTTTCGAGGGGGGGGGGACGTATATAATTTGTTGTTTGTATTAGGTTTTTGAAATTTTTCAGATTCCCAAAGTGATGTGTGTCCTCTATGTGTATTGTTCATGTGGAGGTGTTCTGGGTTAGGATTTGGGACCGTTAGGGGTTGTGCTTCGATTTTTATGATGTTCTGTGTTTTGGAGGTGTTCTGTGTTCTGTGTTTAGAGGTTGAGGGTTGTATTCAGTTTTTGGAATGCTTCGGATTCCGGGTGTGGAAAGGTAGATACTTCGGTGGTTGTGTTAGGTTTTTGAAATGTTTTGGATTCCGAGAGTGTTGTGTGACCTGTATGTTTATTGTTTGTACGAAACTCTTCGGGGAAAGGGGTTTACGATCGTAAAGGGTTGTGATTTGATCCATACGATGTTTTGTTTTTCAGTGGTGTTGTATTTAGAGAGGCTGGGGTTTGTATTCAGTTCTTGGGATGCTTTGGGTTCCGGAGGTGTCTTGTGTGGAGAGGATGGAGAGGTTAGGGTTTTATTCAGGTTTTATGATACTTTAGTTATCGCGGAAGGGAGGTTCAGGGGAGGATTAGAGATTTGGAGGTTGTGTTCGTTTTTTAGAATATTTTCGATTTTAAATTGTTGGTGTTTGATTTTTAGGATGCTTTGGGTTCCGGAGTTATCGTGTGTGAAGAGGGTCAGGTGGTGTTCCGTTTTCGGGATATTCTAGGTTCCAAATTATTGTGTTTGGAAGAGAGGATGCATAGAAGTTGAGGGTTGTATTTAGTTCTTGGTATGATTCCAGTTCCAGTATTGTGTTTGAGTTGATGGGTTCCCGAATAACAAAAAGTTTGATTAAGATCTCATTGGGATGCAGGATAAGTTCCCACTACATTAATTAGTTGCGAGACAAATCAGTACCTCAAGTACCAACTTTCCCGAAAAATGGTCAAAAGTTCAAACAGTGACAAACGTACTAGAAAAGTTCCATTTTATATTTTCTGAAATTTCAACAAGGGCTGATGGGACTTTTGTAGGACTTGTGTGGATAGGATGAATAGATTAGGGTTGTATTCGGCTTTTTTAATGCTTTGGGTATCGCAGGAATGTGTTTTAGGGGGGAATAAACGTTCAGAGGTTGTGCTTCGTTTTTGGAATGTTTTGGATTTTGAAATTATTGTGTTTCCTGTGTGCGTATTTGTTCTTTGATGATTCATAGGATGTTTTCCGCTTTGGAAGTATTTTTTATAAAGGGGGTTAGGTGGTATTTAGTTCTCGGGATGTTTTAGGATGTCACGTTTGGAGAGGAGGGTGTAGAGAGATTGGGGTTGTATTCAGTTTTTGGGATGCTTTAGGTATCGCGCGAAGGGGTTGTAGGAGGGATTGAAGGTTTGGAGATTGTGTTCGGTTTTTGAAATGTTATGGATTTTGAAGTATTGTGTTTTCTGTGTGTGTATTTTTTGTCTGGAATTTTTCGAAATTAGGGTTTGTGTTCGTTTTCATTATGTTTTCCGTTCTGCATGTATTGTGTGTAAAAAGGGTTTATGTGGTATTTAATTCTTGGGATGTTTTATGTTCCAGGGTGTTGCGTTTGGACATGAGGGCATGGAAAAGTAGAGGGTTGTATTCAATTTATGTGATGATTTTCGGTTCTCGGGAGGAAAGTTTAGGGGAATAATAGGTTTAGATGTTGTGCTCGGTTACTGGAATCTTTTGGATTCCAAGAGTACTGTTATGTGGTTCTTAATGAAGGGCTAACAGTGGTAGTTATTTGATTAGGGGCTGGGGTCAGGGTTAAGGGTTTGTATTTTTCGTTTAATATCGTCAGATGTGCCGGATGTTATGTTTTGAGACTGGGGTGTAGATACTGTGTATTGTGTATGATTCTTGGGATGTTTAAGGTCCTGCAACATGGAGATTTAGAGTTTGTGTTTGATTTTTGGAAAATTTAAAATTTTCAGAACGTCGAGTGCCTTATGTGTATATCGTTTTCGTATAGCACACTTAGGGTTTGTGTTCGGCTCTTATAATTTTCTGGGTTTCCGAGGTATTGTGTGTGTTGATTCTAAAGAAGATAAAGGGTTCATAGGTTTTATTTGGTTTCTTGGAAGTTTCGAGGAGGGGTTAAGAGTGGTGTTCAGTTTTTGAAATGTCTTGGGTTCCTGGTGCATAAGATCAAAATTTGCAGTAGAGTGATTGGGAAGGGAGAGGGAGGTGTTAAGTTGGGACAGATTCTATATTTTATATGAGTCAGTATTTTTATTATACTTATTTTGTACTTATTATACCGATTTTGACCTTGATATAAAATTTCTTGAAGCTTTCCCACTACCAAATTACTCAAGTTGGCTTAAGTTACCCCGTCAAATCTGGACTTTACGTTGCTCATATACTGCCATTCAATAACCATAAGCGCCTGACGCGAGCCGATGGAACGGGTAAACATCGAGCAACTGCTTAAACTTCAAGAGCAATCAAAGCGAAGTAATCGTTAGGAAATATCAGTAAATTCAGCTTACCGGAATGCAAGACCGGTCGCTTGTATTAAAGAACATGCCTCTAAACCTCGCGTACAAGCCTTCATTTACAAGCACAACATATGTTACACTTGAGCTAAAAATCATTATCGATCTTAGCAAAAGATATGTTTAGACTTGAGAGAAAATGGAATATTTTATAGGATAACGGTACCAGTAACCAACCACGAATCCAGTAGTTGGTCTTTAGTTTGTTCTTTTCCAGTCAACTACATTAGTTGACTGTCATTAGCAGAAAAAACTGACGATACATTTTATTGCGAAATAATTTTTAACATTTGGAAATGAATTACTAACTATTCGTTTCAAATTCAATAATGAAATTACAGAACCGGAACTGATACGTTTCTCCACAGCAAATAGAATATCTCTTTCGTGAGGACTTATGACTCGCCATATCTAACACCCAATTACTTGCAGTACTTTATGATTCAGGATGCGGAATTTAAAAGTTAAAACATCCCACATATGGGTTACTATGCGGCGGCGTCTTCGGTACATTATTATTCCAAGATGGGCATAATATAAATACACCGCTTTATTACGCGCCGTAAATAACTGAAGACATTATTTTCCATCAATCAGGGACTTTTATCCGGGCAAGAATATACGGCTTGGGTCCAGCATCTTACGACCACGTGCGAACACGACCACTCTCTTTGGTCTTCAAATGTATACAGTATTTAAATGTATGTAGTATACTCTTTAACCATATGGGGTCTCTGAGGCCTCTATATTTTTAACTACATGATCAGATGGATTGATAGGGGATATAATACAGAATAATTCTTCAAAATCAGAAAATAGGTTTCACTGTTTACTATGGGACGAAAGCGGAAAAATAACTGTTGTGAAGATGAGATTTTGTGAAAAAATTTAGCAATAGGAAAAATTTTCTCTATTATTTGACAACATGAGATGATCAATAGGGTGGTTTATATATATAAAAAGAGTTAAAGAAGCACCGCAGGGTCCTCCTGAGAGCAACTGCCATTTAAAAAATGTCAATAGCCCCCAGTAGAACCGCGGTAAATCACACCTATGGCCACGTCTCACAATATATATATATATATATATATATATATCTTGCCTCCCTTTTTTCGCAATTTGTTTGCTGTCACCTGCGAGTCTTATTTGAATGCCCAAAAATAAGATTTTAAATTTAAAATAAAAGAATTTACATTTGCTCATTGCACAAGACACTTGAATTTAAGTAATAAAAACGTCAAAACTGGGAACATAACTTTCCTAATTTCTATTAAAATCAATCGCTCTCTGGAAAAAGTTGTGTACGTTTTGTTTGAAACTTCTTGATTTTGCATATCTTTCATTTTCAAAATTTCCAAAATGTCAGAACCAACAATGATATATTTTGACATCATCGTCAGCTAACTTCACTTCGTCTAGTGCTAAGGGGGAAATAATGGCACTATATGCACGAGACAAAACTTTATTTTTGTAATTTCTTCTTAATAAATAATAATTATCATTTTATTATTTTGTTGAATAATTCTATGAAGTTAAGTGGTGATCAAGTGAAGATACCTTATTTAGACAAAAACGCTACTTTCTACATAGTTGTTTTTGTTAACAAAGGATTACTTACTGTTGCAAATGACTCGAATATATCATTATTATTATACAATTAAGCCATATCCCTTTCGAGGTAAGGGTGACTCACTCGGAGAGGAAGGGAGTGGTGTGGGGGAGGGGGTTTAGATTTTGAGATTGATCTAAAATTCCCGTGTTGTTTATTTACACGTAGTGTATACAGATACGGCATTTTTTGCTTTATTTTAATTTTGTAGTATGGCATTTTAGTGACTGGTCACAGAAGAGTGATCTGTCACATCTCCAACCCCTTTTCCAAAGCTCCCTGTGTTAGTGATTGGCCACAGGAAAGTGATCGTGAGGATTCGTGATAAAATGTATTATTATAGGAATAGTGAAGTGATGAGCAATCCTTTAGTGTGCTTTTAGTGTGTAATGTTCTTGATAATATGACACTTTGGGTGTATTTATGATTTAATGTTCCTCATTCTATGATGAAATATTCTATTTTTCCAAAGTAGCCAAAAATATTATCGGAACAGAAAGTTCCTTATTGACACAAAAAATTTGCCGGACTAGAAAATTTAAATACGGCAAATTTTGCCGGAGCACAATACTCGACCTTATTTAAATAACGCGTTCGTTCCGCAACACTTCACCGACCCAGGTAATTGATCAATCTCTCTTGCATCCCACCTGGGCCCATTATTATCCAAGGTCATTTATTCCAGGCGTCACTTACTCCATTGACAGTTTTCCTCATGCATTTCTTATAAACTGTTAGTCTATTTGTCTATTTAAGTATTTTGTCTATTTTTTAAAACTATTCATCATACTTTCTTGTCTTGGCATACCTTTTTAGCTTAATTCCTTCACGTCCATGCATTTTCTCATGCAAGCTCTTGTGTTTCTATGGCTTCTTATGTCTCTTCGAATTAGGGTCTCATTCACACATTCTAACCATTGTTTCCGTGGTCTGCCTCTGGGCACGCTGCTATTTACTTGACCTTGATATACTTGTTTCGTTAGTCGTTCATCTTCCATTCTCTCAACATGCCCAAACCATCTTAACGAATTCCTTCCAAATATGTCTACTGGTGATTCCTCTACACCAGATTCTTTGAGGATTATCTCATTACTCATTTTTTCCATTAGTCTTTTACCGCACACCATGCTTAGAAATGTCATGCTAATCGCGTTAATTTTACTTTTAACCTTCTCTTCGTGGGTCCAGGTCTCGCTACCGTACAGCACAGTTTGTGTAAATATACATAGAATTACATATTACCCTTTTAGCTGTGCCTGATATATTTTTACTTCCGATAATGGATCCTGTTCTACCGATAATCTTCTCATCCTTGTTTATACGCCTATCTAACTCTCCATATATCTTCTCATCGTTAGTGAATAGGCTACCAAGTTATACGCACTCATCAACTTGTTTTTTTCTTCCATCGTTTAGGACAATGTTGCATATTGTTTTTTCACCCTCTCCTCCAAACACCATAATTTTGGTTCATTTACGTTAATTTTGACGCCCATGTTCTTCATGCTTGTATTCAGTTTTCTCAACATTCTTTGCAAGTTTTCGATTGACTCTGCGACAACAACCTTATCATCTGCGAACGCTAAATCACGTATCTCTCACTGTCCCGAGATCTACATCTTCTGCGTCGAAGAGGGCCTTTCTTAGACACTTGTCCATGAATATGATAAATAGCCATGAGGATTTAACTTTAATGCATCCTTGCCTAGCACCTTGCATAATACTGAACCATTCACTCAGTTTCCCATTTACCCTTGTACTCATTTTAATATTACATGTTAAAGTAAATTGGGTTTTTTAACGTTCCAAATCTAAGAAAAATTAAAGGCGACGGCCAATTCAATACAAAAAAATTCCCTTTTCACTATTTCGGCAGTTTTTGTTGATTGAAGGAAATTCAATACCAACCGAGCAAGTCACGCCTACCCCGAAAGGGAAATTTATACATCTATTGTATTGTTTGAGAATTTTAGTGTAAGTTTATGTTTCAAACATTTATCTTGACTTTAATCTGTTTTTTAAAAAAGAATTTGTAATGTTGAAGATGCATACGATTTTCTAGCGACTTGTAAAGAAAGGTTCACTTGAAAAAAGCAGGAGTCAAATGTTTTTGAAAATTTGATTGTCCAACATCTTGAATTTTTTTATATTCATATATCTCGGACACTTATATGTTATTTTACTACTTAAAAAAAATTATTCAAAAATTAATGAGAAGGGAACCATTACATCTTCTCATGAACTTTTCCGCCCCTTAAAAGTGTTACGTAATTATTGGTCGACCCCTTTGATATAATTATAATCTTTCTAATTAACCACTTGGCCTTATTTTTTAAGAATAATTATTTGCCCTATTTCTCATTTTTCCGAATTAGCAGTTGTCCTATCTTTTCTTTTTCCACACCGCTATCTATCGTAAATGAATTTTAGGTTATGCGGCTTCTCAGCAGAATGAAATGTATGACAAATGTCGATTGGGAAAGAGAAAAATAAGGGCGAATGCTATTTCAGAGATATAACAATTACATCAAAGGATGATTCGGCCGAATAAAAATTAGACCAAATGGTAATTAAGAAAATGTATAATCATGTCAAATAGTAATTCGGAAAAGATACGATTAGTCCAAATTATAATTCGGGAAGACACAAAATATGTTCAAATTTTAATTAGGATGAATAGAAATTAAGCTAAATTGTCATTCGGTCACATGAATTTCGGTAAAATGAAGATTAGGGAAAGTAGAATTTGGGAATATTAGCATCTTATATTGAATCACTAATCGAATCATTTGTGCAAAACATTAAAAGTCGTCATTTGGCATTTGAAAAGAGTAAAAAAATTATTCAATTGTTTAATGTTTCATTATCATTTTTCGATTGATCGAATAATATGCTTTTTAAATTCAGTTGATTGCTCCTTTTTATTTTAGTTTTAATGCAAGAAATGTACCATTATTTTGTTACTGGAATTCTTATTTTCATTTTTTAACCGTGTAATAAATATAAACTTTCTATAATAAAAAATTCTTCGAATCAGGCTGACATTAGAAAAACAACATGTTTTTGTTATGTTCTGTAGCAACAAAAATTTCATCATAATTTTTTTGCAACACCCACCTCAAAAGTTGACGTTTTCATGCTTCTAAATGGTGCCTAAAGGACCTTATTTGAGCAGACTCTGTGCGAAACAATTTTCGCGCATGCGCTGTTTGAAGATGGCTGACTTTAGGCACTGGTGAAAAAGCTGCGCATGCGCACTTTGGAAATGAGGTACTCTTGACACTGGCATAGGTACCTTTTCACACTGGCGTTGGCATCTTCTTGAAATAAATTTAGAGTTAACTTGAACAAATCTTTTAATGATTGAAGTTATGTTTTCAGGGTTTCTTAGCCCACCCCCCTACCCCTGGCAACAGAGCATAAACGCCAACATTTTTTAAAAATAATTTTTTTTAAAAAAAAATTTTTTCAACAAATTTTTTGAATTCAAAATTTTTTTTCAACATTTTTTTCTCACAACATTTTTTTTCAACATTTTTTTTCACAAAATATTTTTTCTAAAAATATTTTTTATAAAATTTTGTTGTTCAAACATTAAATTTTTTTTTTTTTTTCAACAAAATTTCCTCACTCCACTCTACGGAATATAAAATTAGTATTTTTCGTTACCTCCTCCTAACAACTTTTTCGGACGGATGTTGCAAAAAAATAGCGTGTGATACACGTGCGCATAGGTGATGGTAACTCGTGTAATTGCATCATTCGCCTGCGGCTAATACTGCGAAATTCACGCTCAAACACAATCACCTATTTTGCGCACTTGCGTTACAAATAAATATTTTTGCCAATAGAAAATATGTTTTAAATTTCCATATTTTCAAATTTTCAAATTCAAAGGCCGAGTGGAAGGCACTAACAGGTTTAAATTTTTTCACATATATCGTATGTCAAACCACAACTCTTTTACACGATTAAAATGATAAGATTAATTTTAACATTAACGCACTACTGTAATAGACAACTTTGTACGAGCACGCATAAAAATATCTGAGTCATTTTATTATTAATCCGAATTTCGGATACCCATCTTTCTCTGCTTCCAGAAACTTGCGCATGCTAGATAAATAAACGCAGACTACAAAAGTAAAAAAAAACTACTATCTCAAAGTCAGCCATCATCTAAAAAGTACTGTTCGAAAAAGTTATAATTATGTCCTAGAAAAATATGTATCCAAAGTTAGGTGGATGTTCTTGAACACATGTTTTGGAAATGAAAAACAACATTGATAATAATATAGTGCAATATAGATCTAGCAGGATCCTACTCTCGACTATAAATGAAAATGTCTCTACACATCACAATCCCACAATCAGTTCTGAAAAATCAAACTGGTACTTTTTCCAGAGCTCCTTGTTCGAGATTGGGCCACCTTGTGTCCTGAAGGTCATTTGTGGATGAGGGCCCACCCGTCGGGGGTCTCGAGTAAAGGGGCCTGATTTATTTGAAATTACGTTACCCAACGGCGCAGCACGGCCCTGGTAACGCGCGTTACCTAATTGAGAAACGCAATGGTCGGTGAGTTATCGCCATTGGCGAGAGAGTCACCTCGACGCGACGACTTGGAGAACGCGCCTTGGAGAACCGCGAATAGTTTTACGGCTCCAGGAGGGACATCCTCGCCCATGCGTCCTGCAATCCTGCATCCTACGTCTTGCGACAACGCGGCTCAGCCCGACCACACGCGTCGACAAGTAGATAAACTGATTGAAATACGACCTGCATTATCTATCTCCCCTACCAGCATCCTTCTCTGCTCCTCCCTCACCTCCCTTTGGCTCTTTTACTTCAGAAAGGTGTGCGCATTCAACGAAACGGCCCCCTGCCCTGGTCAAGTGGTCATTCTTGACTGTTAGGTCTTGTCTTTGGATCTTTCAGTCTTCCCTGGTCATTCCAAGTTGATATTAGAATCTACATAGGTACATGTCTACATTGCCACGTGTGGTCAGTGGTAAGATGCTGAGATGCTTGACTAGTGACCAGTCTTCGCTGCCGCTGAACGAACTACTGGATCCAACGACTTGTGCATGACAGTATGACACTGCTATTTAACGACTTCCAGTCTTATAACTCTCCGTAACACAACGAGACTCGTGATGTTAAGTACTTCGACTCTCTCTTTTAAGATTCGATATTTCATAGATTGACTTTTTGCACCTTCCAGGTTCTAAGGTCACGAGTTGAGAGACTTTGGTCTTGTAGTGCAGGCATGTGGTAGTTTTTTTTAACGTTCCAACTAAGGCCAAGTAGAGTTCGATTTTTTGATGAAGTTTTTGTTCGAGTTCTTCTGATACAGATTCCAAATTTTCTGGAAAATAAAGAAAGAACTGAAAGTACAATATAAAGTGTTGCAGGTAGTTGTTCAAGCAGGGTAATGTCAGCTGATTACACCTAACTGAGGTAAGCTTCCCGTGATTAGAAGCTTGTAACGTGTCATAAAGGCATACGATTGACGTGGCAGTCATCTGCTTGACTGTGATTGATAATCTCGTATGGTCAACAGTACGATTAGAGAATACATTGTGCGTTATTCAGTGGCCATTTGTGAAACTAGTAATCTAGATCACTGACAGCTGTCAGTGTGGTGGCACTAATAATACGTCAGCAGCTGACACTGTTCGGTAAAGGGCTATCTATCGCTCACTTCTCATGGGCTGTTATAGGCCCATAATATGGTGGTTTCGAATAAAAGAATTGTGGAAAGTAAAAAATGATTCCTTCGATTCATAGGTTAAAGAATCTATCCACAAAAGAATTGATTTTTCTGGCCCTATAAATCGATTTTTTCAAGCATTGCCTCGGAATCGAGCACCCCTAGTATACGAAGAGATAAATGGACACTTGACTGAATGGATTTTCGAATTAAAACATTTGAATATTGCAGGAATCTATTTCATGATTAGATTCTCCGGAGAAAAACAGAAATGATGTCGATGTTTAAGAAAAGATTGAAAAAAAATGGAAAAGATTCATGGAGTTGTACAAACCTGAACTCGAAGATCACACAACTATACCCAAGGTTTACAAAACTCCCTAGGCCTCAGTTTTCAGAAAAGTGTGATTAAATCCTAAACGTCTACTTCGTAAAAGCGAATGCTACAAAACGAACTTTCTAAAAATTGAAATCTTAGCTTTTCGTTTGTTCACCAAAGTTAAGCTTATACATGTACAGGAATTCAATTTATTTTTTGAATAAAATTATAGCTTTTCCGGACTTGAAATACGACGAAAAATACATGAAGACGACTTCCAGGCCGATGATAGAAAAAGCCAAATTTTGTAGCACAAACTATTACGACAGAACGTGTTTAAACAAAGTGGCGTTTGTTGACTCATTATAAAACTAAGGTATCAAAAGCGTATAAAATATTCAAAAATGTAAGATTGCTTTTGATTATGTTTGAAAAAAGCTGACTTTTTGAGACAAAACGATTATTTGAATAAATGTGTTTCTGTTTAATTATTTGAAAATAACCGATAATTATTCCTCTAGACCTACAACAATAATTTTTTTACTAAAAAACGAGAAGGAAGTGCTTAAAGTTATAGATTTCGTGCAGAATTGACCTTTTTTGGAATTAAGGGTACTTTTCGGGGTACCGTGCTATAACTTTCCCGTAAAATTTTCCCGACGACACAGACATTAGTCCAAAAACCCCAAAAATAAGTTATTTTTCCCCATGTATCTTGAATGGGAAATTTCAAATCAAATTTAACTTGAGGTTTAGGTTTAAGTTTCCAAGTGCTCATTTCCAAGTGCTAATAGATATATTTTTAATGCATTCTAATATAATTCGAAGGTTCTCATGTCGAAAAAAAATTAAACTGAGGATTTTGAGCCGAAATTAACTTTTGATACCATAGGGAACGAAAGGAATTTTTTTGTACATTTCATACCGCTTTTCAATAAGATTTTATAAATGTTATTCAATCTATTAACATGATTTCAAAAGATTTCAAGGGGATCCAAAAAATTTGGAATATTTTTAGTAATTTGAGAGGATTTCAACAGATTTCAAGGAATTTGAACGACTACTAAGTAATGCAAAGAATTACACAATGCATGGGTAAATTAAAAAGATTCAAAAGCCTTCCAGAAATTTCATGAGATTCCAAGGGAGTTCAAAAGATTTCAGGGCATTACAAAAGTTGTAGGGTATTTCAAACGATTTCAAAGTATTACGAAAGTTTTCACAGAATTTTAATAATTTTAAAAGATTTGAAGAGTGTAAAGTAATGACCTACTACAAATTTTGAATTATTCTCAATTTCTCCAAGGAACTTCACAAGATTTTAAAATTTTTAAGGAGTTAAATCAGATTTCAAGAGATTTTACTATATTTCGAAAGATACCAAAGGATGAAGATAAACTTTTGAGGTGTTTTAAGGAATTGAGAATGATTGCCGCGGATTACAAAAGATTTTAAGGAATTCTAAGGAATTAGAGAAGATTTGAAGGGATTTTAGGAGATTTTGAAATATTCCAAAAAGAGTCACAAGATTTTAAAGGATGTTGAAAGGATTTTAAGGAATTTTAACGGATTTTGAAGGCGGGTTTACACCAAGCGAGCATTTTTCGCGAACATTCGCGAATGTTCGCAAACGTTTGCGAATGCTCACGATCATTCGCGAACACGGAGGGAGCTTCCCGTTCACACTGACTGAGAACGCCCTTTACGAGCACTTGTTCGCGAGCATTCGGCCAAGTTCCGACAAAAGTGCTACAGAAGTACTGTTTACCGTCAGAAGATTTCAAGAGATTTCAAATGATTCAAAAGTATATCCACGGATTTTATCAAGGATTTCCAAAGATTTAACGGAATTTTGAAGGACTTCTAAATATTGTACAGGAGTTTGAGGGATCTCGAGTAATTTCGATCGTTCGCAAACGCTGTTCGCGAGCATTCTCGAACAGGAGGCTCGCTCGGTGTAGACGCTTATCCGCACCGAACAGTGTTCGTGAACGCTGTTCGCGAACGTTCGTTCGTGCTCGTCCGTGTTCCGTCACTTGTAGGTACTTCTGTAGTACTTTTGTCGGAACTTGGCCGAATGCTCGCGAACAACTGCTCGTAAAGGGCGTGCTCAGGCAGTGTGAACGGGAAGTTCCCTCCGTGTTCGCGAATGCTCGTGAGCATTCGCAAACGTTTGCAAACATTCGCGAACAATGCTCGCTTGGTGTAAACCCGCCTTCATAGCCTTTCAAAGTTTTTAAGCGATTTATTGAAGATGTCAATTGATTTAAAAGAGATTTAAAAAATTTCATTTTTATGGGATTTTGTAGATTTCAATTGATTTCAAGTCTTTCAAAGATTATACATGGAATTCAAAGGATTTCAAGGAATTTTCCAATTTATGGCGTTATATTTCTTAAAGAAAACTTAATATCTCATTATTCAATGCACGCATTTTTCAGAATTAATTGTAGAATTACTAAATAACGCTCTTTCTTGTTTCTGATTATACTTTCAGAGTTATAGGGAAAAGTAGGGTATGGTGTCAATGCGGGCACGGTGACTCTTGCTGATAATGCTCGTGTTTCTTGAGTTTCATATTATTTTTTTTACATAAACTAGCTTTCTTGACTACCAAAGAAAGCCATTTTACGTGAAAAAAATTAATATGAAAATGAACAAAGACGAGCATTATTTGCAAGAGTCGCCATGCCATGCACTGACACCATACCCCACTACCCCCTGATCACTTTTTAAATGTTCCCGAGTTTGCATGTTATCCAGTAAAAAATAATTTCTCATAATTTTATGATTTCAAAGTTTGATTTACACATTCAAATTGAAAAATAATTGATTGAACATTATAGAATATAGTTAAAAAAGGAATAATCTAACACGCTAACACCGTTTTATTATGAGCATCATATGAGTTATTTGCAACAAATTAAGTTACTTGAAAAAAACGAAAGTAATCAATATTTCCTTTATTATGAATTTGAAAATGATTTCAAACAAACCTAAAGTAATATTTTATTTTTATAATGATGTTTTGAAAAGTTAAAAAGATTTATAAACATACAAGGGGAATAAATAAATGTAAATATAAATTTTCCTGTAATATAATAAAATCTGTTAAAAGTTTAAAAAAATACTTTGCAATCTTTTCAAATATCCTAAACCTTAAAAGGTCCTTAAATATCGTTCCATATCTTCTGAAATTCTAGGAAATTCATTGCGCATGAATTTTTCTTAATTCTTTAAAAATTATTAGAACCCTTGTGAAATTTCATTGACGGTATTTTAACATTTCAAAGATTCCTTGATAAATTTTGAAATAACCTGAAATCATTCAAATCCCTTGAAATATTTTGAAATCTCTTCAAATTATCAAAATCTACTGAAAATTCCTTGGCGTCATTTTAAATATCCTAAAGTCTGTACAAATTTTGAAATCTTGGAATATTTGAAAATCTCTGCAAATCATTGAAATTCTACGAAATCATTCAATTTTTGTGAATAATATTTTTGAAATTCATCGAAGTATTATAAAGTCCCACGAAATTACATGAAATCTGATGCACTTTCTTGTAATTCCTTGATATAGGTATTGGAAGTCCTATGATATTCTTTGTGATTCTGGGGAATTTATTGAAATACCTTATTGAGAGTCTTTGAAATCCCTTAAAATTATTGACATTCTCGGAAACCTTATAAATCCGATATGAAATCCTTCCAAATCTTTCGAAATTCAAGAAAATTCTTAAGAACCGTATGAAATTTTTGAAATCCCGAGAAAACCCTTCAGTCTTGTGAAATTCTCCGAAATTTATAAAAATATTATATACAAAACTTTTGAAATTCTGTGAAGTCCCTTGGGATCAATAAGACTACCTTAAAACCTTTTATATGCTATAAAATCCTTTAAAATTCTTACAAAGTTTAGGAAATTCCATGCAATTCAAGTAACTTTTTTTTTTAATTCTTAAAAACAGATCTAATTGTAATTTCGACTTGCGAAGAATTATAATTATAAAATAAGAGTATACTTTTTTCTATCCAATTCAAAATCAAACAATTTCAACTTCTTGATTTTCATCTATATAAATGCCGTCAGACTACTTTCCAAAAAGTAAATAATCCACAATAGTCAATCAGAACTCTTTCAAAAATAAATCTACCAGTCCCTCTCAAAATGGTCATTCATCACATTTTTTTTCTGAATTATGGACGTCACCGACTCTCGACTCTCGACATTTTGAGTCATACTGCATGCAGACATTTCGAGTTGAACACCAAGGTTGTAGATCATGCAAGTTGCACTTAGAAGATGACAAAGGGTACGAAGATCCCGGCGACTAAAGTGTATTTGTATATATGTATGTAAAAGTATAAGAAAGTACGTCTCACGTGCAAAACTGTCGCCTCGGGTGTTGTTCCTTGGTGTGACATCCGCCATGTCGGAACTGCAAAATCGCGGGTAACATTGTCGTCGAACACGAGGATCGTAAAAGTATGCACATCCTATGCCCGATTCAAATTTCAAATGCACACCCTCGGCTCCCGATGCCACATAAATTTAATTCGGTCGGCGAGAACTGACAATGCGAGAAGCCCTGCATACTAAGCCATCCACTTTCGATCGCTTTGGTTAACAAAATAGGTCCTAAGGTCAATGAATTTCTCTTCTTCAAAACACGAAAAATCGCAAATCGATGACGAATTGCTACAGTCGTACATACATGGTGAATTTAGAGGGTGCGGAGAAATCAACATTCTAAATGGATGACAGTTTAGGTGCGAACGGTTAAAGGATTCGAGAATAAATGTAAAATAATTTGCAATCCGAAAATAACGTTACGAGAATTTAATACTTATTTTCCATCATTGGTCGAATAAATCAGAAACTGATTTAATAGTCTAGTCAAATTAGCGTTTGTGCTGGAACTCGAAGCAACCAGCAACTTTTTTTCCTTAAAACGTTTAAAGATGTGTCCTATAAGTTATTAACAAAAAATTGAACATTGCAAATATTTGTTTACACTGAGGTGAAGTGGGAGGACAAAATAAGCTTCCGTATGAGCTTTCATCGAATCTTCTACGACTCATTGTTTATGAAATATGAATTTGTTGATTTGTTGATCAAAGCGAAGGGTTTGCTGAATTATTAAAGAATTTTTGCTGGTATAAAAATCCAATCTTCTCAGCGTGAATCTGCTAAAGGATAATGCTTATTTGAAAAAAATTGTCGGATTTCAAACATAGATTTTTATTCTAAGCCGCAAATTGTTATAAACAATAACTTTTTCCAGACTTCAACTTGCATAAAAATCTAAAAGAATTAGGTACAGTCAAGAAGATGCCGATTATTTTTTCGCCAATTTTCTATAATTAACAGTTTTGTTGTATAAAAACTGGGGTTTGAATAATTCTCATAAACAATTCTCAAATACAATATAACATGATTGAAAAAGAAAACAATTAATTAACACGTACGAAATTAAAGTTATAAATCGGCACCAAATAAGAAATCTTCATTGGTTACCGAGTCAGGCTAATTTGTTTAACCACCATATTTTCGAAACGAGTAGCTGCCGGTGCGGGATTCCAGAAGCCAATCAAGCAACTCTGCTAGCCTTTTGTCGAATTTACAATTGAATTTTGTCAATAATAATAATACATACAATCATATGAAAAGAATTTCCGTGATGTAATTATTCTTGATTTAACGTCTGGGAATAACAATTTAGAATTTGTAAGGAAAAACCTTATTTAATCGACTTCTTCCAGACAGAAATGGTCTGGAAGAAGTCGATTAAATAAGGTTTTTCCTTACAAATTCTACATACAATTATGTTATTTTGTTGAAATATAAACATTTGTATTCAATTTTTAATACTCTGTAACTGAATAAACGAATAAAACTTTCATCAACCATAAGCTAAACTTTATTGTTCTCATTTTTTTGACAATTTCTATCATATTTTAAGGCTTCCATGAAATAATTTTAATGAAATTCATATCTATATCTCCCTGAGTAGATTGTTGTACCTTATTCTTCAGTGAATTTTACGAACAGGGTTAAATATGAAAAACATTATTGTTTATGATAACAATTCGTTATTGAAAATTACAAATCTGATTGAAGAATCCTACAAACACTTTTTTTGAAGAAACACTGACCTCCAGAAAATTCACTAAATGAGAACTCACGAATAGTGTTAAAGAAACTTGATATTTCTTTTATTATAATACAAAAATCATTGCATGGGTCGCTTACTCAGAGAAATCTCAACCTTAATTTTAATTTAAATATTTAGAACGTAAATTGCTGAAATTTCTTTTACTGTTAATTGACATTGTCATAGATAACGCACATTTTTCCATAAGTGAGTGCATTTTCTGAAAAATTATTTTCAAAAAGAAGAAGGTATGTTTCTTACTGATTATTTATGTATTCTATTCACAGAAAGATATTGTTTTTGTTTCAGCATACAATTTTTGAAAATTTCCAATAAATGAGTTTACCTATATACAATAAAATTCTCCAATTCAATATAAAATTTTTATTTTCATGCAAAATTCAAGACTAGAGTAATTAGTTATGGTAATATAATAGCAGACTTAGAATTCTTAAGAGTTGGATAGAAACATATATTTTTTGTTCCTAGCAATGAAATTGGCAATTCGGGAAACAGCGCAATTCCTGAAGCATTCAAATCAGTGGGAGATAGTAGAAAATGTAATTGAAAGTTTATATAAATTGTATTACATACACAATTATATGTACAATAGCGTTCAAGACTTATTTTCTTTATTTGTTTTCTTTGCAATAAAGGGCTTTGCCCGTGGATTTCTCAAATAAATAAATATATGTACATTTTTTACTTTAAAGAAATACTATGATGTTAGAAAACTAGAAATGTTTTTTGTTGCTTCAAAAAAATAAATCGCTTAACGTTCCACATAGACAAAGGCATTTAAACACTGTATCTGCAAACTGTATATATTTTTGCAATTGTGAAATTCTTACCAATTACTTGTTTTTTTCATTATAAACACGAAACACGTCAAAGGAAGAATCTAATTTGCCTTATAGACTTTGAAAAAATGGTGATTGTTAGAATATAATGTTTTTCTGTTTTTGATAAAAAATAAATGGAAAATGTTGTTAAATCATATATTTTTATAGCGAAGAACTTCACAGAAGTATAAATATTAAAATGCTGCTCAAAATATCTGAAATGAATAAATATAACTTTTTGTATTCTAAGCAATATAATAGTGCTTATTTCAAACAAAAATATTGGTTTTCTTGAAGAAAAAATTGCGTGCAAATTATTTGAAAAATTTTATGTTATTATTTGCAATGAGTTTGAACATTTGAAATAGTGAGCATATATTTGTTGTTAAAGAAAAATAGAAACAAGTTAACATGATATGAAACAATAATACGGAGTAGAAATAATTGAAAATGTTTGAAAGGAGAGTAGGATGAAAAATTATAAAAGAAACAATTATAAGTGGATAGATAAAACAGATTAAAATAAAAGTAAAGTAAATGAAAGTAGAAGTTGATAGAATGATCAAAGAGGGGAATAGAATAGATTTTTATTTGTAAGTGTCCTTAAATAAGGATTTTGTCAGCTAGGACAGGGATTAAAATTCAAGGATCATGGTTTGGTCAGGGGTTGAAAGGTTGAGGTCAAAGCTTGGACACCAAATGTGAGAGGTCAAGAACTAGGTGCCAAAGGCCTTAACAATAGAAGGTCAAAGGCCACAGGTCATAGGTGGGGATGGGGGGGAGGGGGTCAGCGGTTAATGAAAAAGGTTCAAAGATTAAAAAGGTTAGTTTCCCTAGATCTGGGGTACCTTTTTTGTGGACAGTTCAGTTAATAGATCACGAGATATGGTCTCAAGAAATAGTTGATGTCGAAATTAAAAAATGTTAAATTACATTGAAATCAAATTCAAAATCCTATTTAGCATCCAATACTCAAGCTAATGTATGCAATTTCTGAAAATAAAACAATCTATTGAATTCCAATTAACGCAAAGTTTGGAAAATTAGAGTAGATTAAAAAAGCATTCCCCTTCATGTTACATCACAAAAGCTGATTTAGTTTGGAAGTTTTGAAAATAGCCACCTGTCAAGAAATGCATTATAATAATAAAGTAATAATATAATAATATAGAATTAATAATAAAAGTAAAGAAAATACTTCAAGATAATAAAACCAGATGATAAAATCAGGACAATAAAACCAAATTCTGCTCAATGTTACATCACAAACGCTGATCTAGTTCGGAAGTTTTGAAAGTAGCATATGTTAAGAAATACATTTTAAAAAAATACAAGAAAATAAAGGACTAAACAAGACTTCCAAAAAATGCACGATACAATAATATAAGTGAAAAAAAAAAATATTTTGAGATCATATTAAAACGCAAAAGTTATTTTTATTCTGAATCATGTTGGTTGCTCATTATAATTTCGCAAGGCGTCGATCAGTCGCTGGTAGGAGGTGTCGATTAGGTATTTCGATTCGATCGCGATAAAATCGAGCGACGTTGTTCCGCTGGTTTAAACTCTGGGATCCTCTTCCGAAATTCTTTGAACGTTCAAGCTCAAAGGTCTTCATACCAAGTACCTCGACGTTCTTCACAGTGAGTTTAACGCAATGAGAATAACGAAATTAATGGGGTCTCATATCGGTACTTTCGATCAAGAGTCTCAAACAGGACTCGAGAATCGAACGCGATTGGTCCTAACGTCGCGAGTGGCACGATCCCGGATATCCTGCTGTTACTGGAATTTTGTCAATGCCGGTCCCTTGTCGGTCTTTCCGTACTAGAAAATAAAAGGATCGCTGACAAAAGAGCATTTGTTTGAGGACTGAAGAGTTTGTACTAGAATTTCTTTTTCCCAACTTTCCTACACAGTATGGTGGTCCAAATACACCAAGGGGCTGTGCATAAATTATGTGAAGTTTTTAAAATCAAATTAGAGCCCACGTATCCCTCTTTGTTAGGGTCTGTAAGTTTTGAACCCATTCCCTTACCTAATTTTCATACATTATTTTTGTTGAATAAATGTTTTTGTGTGAATTTATTTAGGGGTAATCCAAAAATAATGTAAGACGATTTGGAGAGAGAGGACATTTGGTAAAATCTGATTGTCTCCTATGAATTAAAAAAGCTGTTCAAATTTCAACCAACTAGTTGAATTTGTAACAACAAAAAATTAATTCTCAACATTTAATCTAATATTCGATATTTTAGCTAAGAAAATATTTCCATTTCAAATAAAAAATAGTCGGAATAAACCGAAAATAACGAATTTTCAACGAAATAATTAAATTATCTGGTAGGTATGGGAAATTTACATAATCGCCCCTGTACCATAAAAAGATTTATCAGTCAACAAAGGTAAAAAAAATTGATCAAAAATGTTCAATTCTCATACAAAAATACGAACTTTCTGGAAAATAGTTGAATTTTTGACCAAGTAATTGAATTTTCAACCAAAATGATAAAATTTCAACCAAGAATAATCATTTACTACTAAAAAATACAAATCCTGAACAAGACATATTTTTTTTAACCAAAAGTGGACTAGTTTGGTTTTCATTTTGCAACAAATAATTTTCAATAAAATTAAGAATTTTCTACAAAACAGTTGAGTTTTTTAGCAAATCGTTAATTTTTCAAGAAAAATGACGAACTTTCTACAAAACAGTTGAATTTTTACCCGAGAAATATAAAGTTGCGATCAAAAATTTAATTTTAAACCAAATAGACGAAAAACAGATAAAAACATTGATTTTGGACAACAACAAGAAAATTGTTGAGAAAATAGCTTAATTTTCAACCAAATAGATGAATTTTCTACTGAAATTATGAATCTTCAACCAAAAAATAACAGTTGATATTTCGATAAAAATATTGTTATTTTAAATAAGAAACAGTCGATTTAACCAAAAAAGAAAACGAATTTACATAAGAAATACTTTAGTTCTGAACTAAAGCCGATTAATTTTTAACCAAACAGTTGAACGGTTGACCACGAAATTGATTTTTTTTCCAGAAAAGGCGAACTTTTAATAAAATAATTGGATATTCAACGAAATAGTCCAATTTTCAACTGAAAGGTATAATTTTTGACAGAAAACTTGTGCTTTTCCAACAAATAGTTCAATTTTCAACCAAGGAGATCAATTTTCTACCAAAAAGACGATTTTTCAACAAAATTCATGAATTTTTCACTGAAAATGAAATAGTCATCTTTCTAGTTGAAAAAATTAATTTTTCACAAGAAAAAAATGCATTTTCAAGAAAATAGTTCAATCTTTAAACAAGGAAATGAATTTGCGACTACAAGGATTAATCTTCTACTAATAAATTGCAGTTTTGGCATAGTAGCTCAACTTTCGACCAAACCGTTAAGTTTTCTAAAAAATTTTAGAATTTTTTACCATATTGTTCAATTTTCGAGCCAAAAATATGAATTTTCCACAAAGCAGTTGAATTTTTAATCCGTAGATATGAATTTTCAATAACAAAAGTTAACAACCAACAGAAACAGATTTATTTTTGACAAGACAGTTACACTTTTAACCAAAAAGAGATCAAGTTTCCACAAAAAGAGATGTATTTGCAAATCAAGAAAGAAGACAAGTTTTAATCAAATTGTTGAAATTTCAAGCTAAAAAGACATTTTGAGGCCCTGACGAAATTATCAAATTTTACGTTCGTAAAACTAAATTTTTCATTTTTCAACTTTACGTAATTTATGCACGGCCACTAACACCAAGAACTTGTGATAAATTTATATTTTACCAAAATTTATCCATGCTGAGTACTTTATTCTGAAGTTCATTTTTGGATGCTTGAACTTGGAAATTTGAAAAAAGGGAATTTTATGAATTTATGCTCAAGCTTCATTTCATAAGTTTTTGTATATTTCATATGCTTTTACTCGATTTTCGGATCAGACCTGGAGACACGAATTTCGCTCTTTTCACATTAACAAATTTCGCACTCACAAATCATCCCGATAATCTATTTCGTCTCAACTACCGGAAATCGTATCTTTCAAATGCCATAATCTCGCTAGAACATTAAGACGTTACTTCGAAATGTTTATTATTCACGATGACGTCATTTGGAATATTTTAGCAGTAAACCGAACGAATCCTGTTGAAACCCGACGAAGGATCCCATATTAAAATCACTCAGAAGGCCTATTTATATCTTGAAATGTATCTCATTGAAAATTGAATTAATAGCCGTATCTTTCATTCTATAGAAGATTGGGCGGGTTATGAGCTTTATATAATGGGGGATAATTAAGTGGACGGAACACGCCCAAAATGACATACTTGGATTTTGGATAAAATGATATAGCAAAGGAATTTGCATATTTTGCGAAGATATGAATTCTTGTGACGAGGGAAGATATTAAATTATAAATATAAGAGAGAAGTTTTAGTATGAGAAATATCGATGATTGTTTGTTGGTTTAAGGAAATTTGATTATTTATGCAGTGTGTTAAATGTTTGAAAGGGAAGAACCTGGTTTATTGGGGTAAAATATTTTAATTAAAAAAGGATTAGTTTATTGTTTACGTCAGTGGATACTTTAGCAAAATATATGGTTGGAGAATTTATGAGTGATAGAGTGTGGGAAATAAGGTTCTATGTAAAACTGGACATGATTGAGTGGATTATATTTTATTTTTGCAATTTTAATTATTTTATTGAGATTCAAAGAAATTTCCTTTCTCTTTCACAGAAAGTTTGAATTCTTTTTTTTTATGCTGCAGGAATGATCATTTTTAAGTTTTAGCGTGCCCAAGTCGGGCACCTGTTGGGTCTCGCGCTTCGCGCTCGATGATATATTTATCTCGCGCTACGCGCTCGGTCATTGTATTTATCCAACGTTTTCGCATAGGACTTTTGAAATTAAAGGTCAAACAATCGACAACTGAAATTTAATAAATGTGAATCTTCTTCCGTTAAAGCTCCTTCGGCTTTAACGAACACATTCTCATCACGCGTCTCGTGAGAAGTAAATGTCGAAAGCAAATTTTTAGATTTAATTTAAGTAGATAATTTTGTTATTAAACATTTTATTGTATGTTGTGGCTATTTTCCAAAAATTTATTTGGATTATATGTAATATCAACAAATAATAATTTATAAATATTTGTCGATCGGTTTATGGTGAAAAACTTTTGTGTATTCATTTTTTTCCTATCTTGTATCGTTTTTCTCGATATTAAATTTTTTTCATCTTCAATGTATTTGTTTACGTTCAAAACAAAGAGAACGCGCCTAATAAGAAATTATGAGAAACAAATTTGTAGATCTCTTTTGGTGAATAACTTCTGTTTATTTATTCTTGTCGAATCTTTTGTGAGCTTTCCAAGTCCTAATTTGAAATTTTTTTAAAGATATTCTTAATGATCAAACCCAAAACTGCGCAGTTGTTTATAAACAACTTGTGTGAATTCATTTTTTTCGAGTCTTGTGTCGGTTTTCCGAAAATTTAATTTTTCTTATTTTTGATGCTATTTCTTAAGATTAAAAATAGAACTGCGCATTTGATTTGTAGATCTTTTATGGAAGAACAATTTTTGTTTCCTAGTCTTTATATATTTTTAAGAGCATTTTTGACGATTAAAACGAAAAATATGTATCTTATCAAAGAGATGGTGAATATAAAATTTGTTTATCTTTATAAGTTGGACAATTTTGTCCCTTATCTTTTTTTCATATCTAATATCATTTTCATCGAAAAAAGCATTTTTGATTTCTCAAAAAGTATATCCAAAGGATTAAACCAGAACTGTTGTTCAAAAATGGCGCTTTAACGAACGTTTCATTTCTTTTTATGTCTTAGAAACGTGTGCCAAAGTTAAATCCAATCTGATTAGTCGTTCAAAAGTTTCCGTGCCTACAGATTACAGACATTCTGACTCAGGGTGTCTCAAAACGTGATGAAAACCGACAAAGTCAAATTTTACAATGTTACAAACCTTCTCATCAGGATGAGAATATAAAAAAAACTCTTAGGCCTAAGATAGTTATAGTGCAATACGTTGAAGGCATTTTTGTTAGGGTTGATTTTCTTTAATAGTCTACACGGGGCTGTCCCGGTATATGTCATCAATCACGGATGCATTTTTGTCATGCTACTGAGTGATTTGATAAGAGCAGTATTCCTTATTTGAAATATTGGGAAAAAATTCTGTTTTTTTTACCCCACAATCCCCGGATTGGGTTACAGCCAAGTGTATGTTGGGGGGACCTGCAGATTGAGGGGGGGGGGGTTCGAACCTCTAGAACCTCGATCTACATAGAATGTCGTTTTGAAATGCTGCATGTACGACTTTGGGAAAACATATTTTCGATCCTCCGTAGCTTAGTGGTGAGAGAAGCAGGCCCGCAATCAGTTTACGTGGGTTCGATTTCCACCGGAGATAGTAGAAAAAGAAGATATTTTTCGCCAATAAGCATTTGTATTATTTATTATTACAAAAAACAGACCAAATGATCAAAATATAAACTTAACTTCTTGGATATTATGTTATTAAGCCAAGTACCTTACGTATAGTTACTTAAGTATATAAGTACTATACTTAAGTATAGTAAAGATAAGTAAAGGATGTGTAACAAATGGGATGGATTTTTAGATCAATCTAGAAGTCACATTGGGGTTCGCAGACGGAAATATTATATATAGTTTATATACAGTGTGAAGTATTATATATAATATTCATTTGTTTTATATAAAATATGTATAAAAACATAGGAATATTATATATAATACTTCACACTATATATATATAATATTTCCGCCTGGGTTAGTCAAGCAGAATACTCGCCCCATCCCCAATCACCCCAGGCGCAGAGCTTCACAAAGCCAGCGCGTATATCATGATTCACACATAAACACGCAAACTAACTATTAAAACCGTCGGAAGATCTATGCATTTTACCCTAAACATACATACCCAGGTGTAAAAGTTATATGCAGTTTATATAAAATGGACAAAATACCGATATTTTTCATTTGCTCATACCGAAAAATTCGTAACACAAATTAAAAATAATATTTCCTTGTCCATTATATATAAACGATACATAACGTTTTCACCCTGGCATCGACTAAGAAAAACTCTCCACGAGAGCCCATAAGTATCTACGATCCTTTGATTCAGTCCTTATAATACCTTCGTACTCAATATCTTGCAGCTCGATTTTTAGCATTTCATTTTTATGTTGTCATTAAACAATAAAATTACTCCCTATGACCTATAGCACAACAAGAAAATCAGATGAGAAATTTTAGTGAAATTATGTTGAAAAAAAGTGAAGTCACTAACGGATTAAGCTGGGCTTACCCATTTTTAAGATATAATTTTTTATTTGCTATTTAGTTAGATATAGTCTCAGATTAGGAAAAATTACGATGATGGATTAAATATCTTGATATAACGGAAAATTAAAATTGTTAACATTTTTAATTTTTTTTTCACTTGCATATAATGAAAGGCTCTCTAAACCAAATTTTTCATACAATTGGTCGCAAAAAATGTAAAAATTAGAATAAAGTAATAAAATTTGATGAATAATGAGCAAGTAACTGTTCAAACCTTAAAAAAACAAGTGAAACTAAAACATGTGCTCTTCAAATTTATTAATTTCACCATAGAATTCAGATATTTCATTTCTAAAATTAGAATTTCAATATAAAATTATAGATTCAGAAAATAACAATAATTTTCAATATTCTGTCAAAAACAATTATTTCATATGAATGAAAATTATTTAAAAAAAAAATGAATTAAAAAATTATTACTAAGGCCAAAATTCTGCCAAACTCTCATTCGACGTTTAGCGGGTGGGTATTGGGGGACAAAAAAAAACCGCTTAATGAGGTCGTAATGAAAATCAATATTCTTATTCCTTAGAGAGTTTTCATGAGAACATCAGAAGGATTTTATTAAACATTTCAAGTTTTAATCAGAAATTATACAAATTTGTTTTTATCCCATATAAATATTTTGACTTCATGATTTTTGCGGAATTTGTTGTAGGTGGTATCATCGTCAATTTCAAGGTAGATTATATGATTGCAGTATGTATTTGCACAAATAATAAAATGCATATGTTGTAAATGCTTGGTAAAAACGGCTGTGCGAATAGAGATCTCTTCTTCTACACTATCATGTTTTGCGTGTCCTTTTTTTGAATAGGATAACTTTATGCTGTTATTTTCAATATAAAATAAATGACTGTGAAAATCTACCAGTGTTCTCATTTTTACACCACTCAAGACTGTTTTTTCTGAATCTCTTTCAAAGTTCAGTACACAATACAATAAGTCTAAACCCCTGATTTTACTTGAAATGATTTTATTTGACTTATCTAATTTCATCTGAAATCATTATTTTTTCACAACTCGTGTCCGGAAAATTCGACATTCAACGTCCGTAGAGCATGGTGGAAGAGAAGATCACGTAAGTGGAAGAGATAGAAAATGATGTTATCTCTCTCGATATTTGTGATAGTCTCGATTTCGTATCGTCTGCTCGGGTGTGCTTGGAGATCTACAGCCAACTTCAATACACTTTAAAAAATGGCGCCATCTTCGGATAATACGGGAGAAAATACGAATCGACCTCAACTACCGCAACATTTTTGGCATTTCGCTCACGCTCTACGGACGTCGAATATCGAATTTTCCGTACACTCGTTGCGAAAAATAGTATGCACAACCAATTAGGGATCGACGGATTCACCATGAACAAGAAGTTGACAGCACAAGACCGCATGAATTGGGCTTGCGGCGTCAACTTCATGCTCCTGGTAAATGTCCCGATCCCCAACTTGTTGTGCAATATTCTATTTTACTTATATTTTGTTTTTCTTTCACTCACATCGTTTTCTCTTTTTCAACTTGACATCAATTTTATTCTCTACGTAACTTATTAAAAATGAAGAGTTGCGCACATTATGACCGCTCTCATATATTTACTAGAATAGAGCATCAAAAGATACATTAAGTGACAATAGAACATTTTATATTTATTTTCGTATTCATCCAACCATAAAAACATTATTCTACAAATTAAGAAGAATAATAACTTGCTGGAATATATATGGAAAGTTTTTTCAATTCAAGATGGCGGTTTTGAAGGAAAACATTTTTTTTATTTTCAAGTTCACCTTGATGAAATTTATAAATCTCATAGCTCTATAAAATAAGTACAAAAACATAAGAAGAAGGTCCTCATTTTCTGAATTTCCTTACCTATATATTTTAGGAGACATTTTACGTCAAACATCGCAAAATGGAAAGCAATAGATTAAAATCAATCAATTCATAAATAAAGCCTCGACACAGATATATATCCAAAATTCAACTTTTTGGTTGAAAATTCAAATGTTTGGTAGAAAATTCACATATTTTGTTGAAAAATCTTCTTTTGGGTAGAAAATTATCCTCGTTTGTTAATAGTTCAACTTTTAATTGGGAATCTTATTAAAAACGCATATTTTTTTATTGAAAATTATCTTTTTTGTTCAAAATTCATTTTTTTGTTGTTGAAGGATCAACATTTTGGTTGAAAATTTAACTATTTTAATTAAAGATGGTTTCATGTTTGGTTGAAAATTAATCTTTTGAACTGTCGATTAAACAATTCCATTTTTGGTTAAAAATTTATCTCTTTTAGTTGAAGATTCAATTTTTTGGTTGAACATTAAAAAATTGCATTTTAAAGGAACTTTTATTGTGAATATTCTACTGTTTTCTAGAAAATTTATCTGTTAGGCTTGAAAATTAAACTTGATAGTTGAAGAATCATATTTTTGTGTTGATAATTCAACTTTTTTTGTATATAATTGGTCTTTTTGACTTGAAAATTGAATCTTTTTGCTCAAAATTCATGTATTTTGTTCTTTTATTGAAAATTCATATTTATTGTGAAAATTATTATTTTCCAATCCAAAAATGTCACTATTCCATGCTCGGTTTAGAACTTTATCTTGTATATTGGATACGTTGGAAATTTGTATTTATTGTAGAATATTCAATCTCATTGGTCGAAAATTCATATTTTTGGTTGGACTTTTATCTGTATTTGGTTGAGAATTCATCTTTTTGGGTAAAAAACTAACATAGAAGAAATAACAGAAGTGGATGTTTGCAAAAGGTAAATTTATTATTCGGAAATCGCTGTAAAGATTACAATTTGTTTTTTTTTTTCTGTGAATTATCTTTGTTGAAAATTAAAATTTTTGGTTGAAAGTTCATCTACTTGATAGAACATTCATACATATATTTGATTAAAAATTCGTCTTTTTGGGTAATACATTTATTCTTGTTTGTTGATAATTCAACTTTTTGGTTGAGAATCTTGTTCAAAATTGATCCTTCTTGATTTAAAATGATCTTTTTTGTTAAAGCTTCTTCTTTTCCGTTTTAAAAGTCCACCGTTTCTTAAAACATTTGACTTTCTAGCTTCAAAACTTCAGTCTTTTGTTGAAAACTCATCTTCCATGGTAGAAAAGTCATCTTTCTTGGTTTGAAATGAACTTCTTAATAAAAATTCAACTTTCTTTCAAAGGCCTGCCAGGCCTCGATAACATCACTGATTCAAATTATTGATTATGCTTATTGATTATTTACTTTTTTCTAGGGAATATTTATGGGACAGATCACACACTCAGAAATTTATAGGCAAGCGTTATCAGTTTAAATGCGTTGAAGTCTTAAATAATTATATTAAAAAATGTATTCCACGTTTTATATACAATGTTTGACCATAATTGTATCAGTTTTCAAATTTATCTTTAACGAAGGCTTTACAGAAATGTGATTTATGTACGGATCCACGAAGAGACTGTTTTCTGGTATAGGTTCTATATATATATGTATATATATTTATGCTTTTTGTTCTAAAAATAAAACTATGCAATTATAACCACAATTTTTAACGAACTTCAACCCATTCATCATTAATTTAAATATTTTGTTTAATTTTAAGTCTGTGTATGAGAAGGGTTACGTGAGGGTTTCTCATTTTTTCAATGCATATACTGTTTTTGAATACGATATAGAATATTTTATACTCTGCAGAAATTATACTGATTACATAGTGCGATGACTTTTATCAATTGATAAATAGTCAGAAGTATTTCTATACCAATCTTCAGTAAAAACTACTAATTCGTAGAAAAAACTTTTAAAATTCAATTCATAAAGAATTTTTTCTTAATAATTATATTTCTTGCGATTTCACTAAAAATTAGTAATTTTTTATTGAAGATTATTATTAGAATGCTTACTATAAATAAATTGATAAAGGACTTTTGGCTTTCAGAAATGGTAATTTTAACCATATATGATTTTTGAATCGACCCTGTGCGACAATCGAATATTCCTCCCTAAAATATCCATATTGATATTCCGGGATAATCATGTCGACCCGCTGAAATGATCGAATCGACCATTCGAGTTGATGAAATCGACTGTATTGAGATGATCGAAGCAGTCGCCCGAGGTGTCCGAATCTATCCTAAACAGTGACCAGGTTGACCCTTTGAGAAAATCGAATCGACCATCTGAGACAATCGAGTCGTCTGTTTGAGACAATCATATCGATCCTTTACTATGATCAGGTCAGCTATCTCGAGATGACCGAGTCGACCGTTCGAGATGATCGAGTCGACACTTTGAGATGATCGATTTGAACCTCTTGCTTCAACCTTCTAGAGATAGTCGCTTTAGCCATATGCAAGGGCTGTCCTATATTTGACCCTGCAATATGGTTGGTCTGCATATCTAGATGGCCAAACAGACCTTCCATTTTTCTCCGTGTAACGTTGGATCAACACAAGTTTCGTGTCTATGGTGTTCTTTTTTTCTCAAATGTTCTTCTATTCCACGGAAACACTGTAATCACTACAGTGCCAACGAAAATTGAATTTTCAATGAAATGTCAAACAATTTTTGAGGTTATTTATATCCCATAAATCTAAACCTCAAAGATGTATTTTTCCAAATCGAACTTTAGAGTTTTTGGACAGGGATAACAAGAAAAAATTTAATTTGCTAAAGTGTCAATAAAAGTTCCAAGCCTGAATTCGGCAAATTAAAAAAAAATAATTATTCTTTCTTTAAAATTATTATGTTTGATATTGCCGAATTTTGACGTTTTACTACTACCACTTCTCTTTTCTTTTTCTCCATGTATCCGTAAGATTTCCAGTCTCTCGACGGCCCTTTCATTTATTTGTTTGGCATTCAGATGCGTACACCGTACACCTATTCGTACGGCCGGCAATATTCGCCAGATTATGTACGTCCAGCCGTACGAATATCCTTAGCTTTCCTTTTTTCAGACCTGTTCAAAAGTTCTAAGTTAGATTTAGAAACCTACATTTTCGAATTTGAGATTAAAAAGAAGTAATAACTTCGTATATTTTGGTATTTCTTTACAAATCCAATTTTTACATTTTTTCCGATAGTTTAGCGATTGCTGCGCATTCCCGGAATAAAATACGCATCAGTTAAAAAATAACTCCATAGAACTTCATCAGCACAAATCTAAGTAGGGTAATCATCTGCAAAAGCGTTACGAGGCATGTATCAGTTCACCCGTCCAAGGCCACACAAGATGTAGGGCAAACTGGTCAGAACCTTACAAGGCACAAATCAAGATTTCGGCACGTCTATCTGCAACACTGTGTATGGAATTTCAAATAAGATTCACAAAAAACAGTCTTCAGTGGTACTAAAATGAGAGCACTCGTACAATTCCACAGTCAATTGTTTTATTTGGAGAATTACAATGTAAAGTTATCTTATTCAAAAAAAGTGCACGAAAAAATGATAGCGTAAAAGATAAGATCTCTATTTTTTACAGTGAGGCTCTACATATTATTAACCTCAACAATTTTAGCGCTAATATAATTCTGCATATTTTCTCATATTAAATTATCTGAGGTATTATCGATTTTCTCTAGTACCTTACAAAAAATTCATAAAAGTTATTTTGTTCACATAAAATTTGATTGATTCATCGCTAATACTTTTTAATTTTTGGCTCACACATTTCAGGCGAACCGATTAGAAAAATATGGTACGATGGATAACACAGCCACACAAAAAAAATCGTTTTTCGGGTCTGGAGGTCAGACCATGTTGACTATATGTTTTTTGGGTCGCTGAATCCGAATCGGAGGTCCAAAAAACCCCAGTACGTCAGGGTTCTGACGTAACCTCATAAAACCTCATGAAATTTCATTTTCTCAAGTCCGGGGGTCAGACCATATTTATTGTATGGTTTTGGGGTCGCTGAATGCGAATCGCATAATGCAATTTTTTGCTGCAAAAGGATTCCTGTTAAGACAAATGGAAACCCTCTCAACCTCAAATTTAAAAGGAAATTTAATTTAGGTCAAGAAACATCCTTTTGTTACAAGAGGACATTTCTCTGAGTGGCAGACACACGTAATTCTGGCCCCCGGGCTCGGACAAAAAGTTTTATGAGGTTTTATGAGGTTTTGTCAGAACCCTGACGTGCTGGGGATTTTTGGACCTCAGATTCGGATTCAGCGAGCCCAAAAACATAAAATAAACATGGTCTGACCCCCAGAATTGAAAACAAATTCATGAGGTCTTATGAGGTTATGTAAAAACCCTGACGTGGTGGGGTTTTTTGGACCTCGGATTAGGATTTAGCGACACCAAAAACATATAATAAACATGATCTGGCCTCCGGACTTGAAAGAAGATTTTTTTACGAGGTTATGTCAGAACCGTGACGTGCTGGGGTTTTTTGGACCTCAGATTCGGATTCAGCGACCCAAAAAATATATAGTGAACATGGTCTGACCTTCAGGCCCGGAAAACGATTTTTTTTGTGTGGCTGTGTAATGAACTTTGGTTAATAACTTTACGCAATTGGTATATATTTTTTTATACTATTATACATATTCCTGTGAATATACCTTTACTGTTCATACCTCATTGGTTAACATTCTTAAAGACGAATTCAAACTGCCAGTTCACTTAGTCAACAGTCACATATCTTTCAATGTCATGGAACTCTTTGGAATTAACTTACAAACTCTATTTCAGGTACACATGTTATATGGGTACGTCCACTAGAAAAAAGCTAAGTTATCGAGTTTTAGTTTTCCAAAAAGGCCGCGGTTACGTGTACCGACATTTCTGTATGAATAGCTAGATTTTTACGGTACGTATGGCAGGATCTGGAAAAGAGACTATTTGTACCGAATTTTCAGTAAAAACAGCCGGATTTTTGTTGGTACAGATAGACATTGCCTTTGTAAAAATTACTTTTTTCTGAGGAGGGGAATCAAAAATGTTCAGCTTGTGACTTATAGATTTTGTGCCCCAAGTGAGTATCACTACCAAAAATAGTAGGGGAATGTAGTAAAGGTTGGCACGGGTTTTGTTTTTGGCCCATAACTTTTTTCCATGATAATATTTGTTGGCTTTCATTGTACCGTCTTGAAGGTCTATCAAATAATTTACTTTTTGTAGACCAAAAATATATAATTACGATGCAAAAAAAAATGTACAGCCGATTTGCTTGATGTTTTCTAATCTGCCAAAAAAGTTTCGTAGTGTAAGTTGGGACACCTATTAAAACATGAAAATGAGGGTAAAAACTCATTTTATAATGTCACAGTGACCCTTTCAGTAAATATTAATTCCTAAAATTGGGGTTTTATATAGAAATTAGCAATTACGAATAAGCAATTACAAACTCTCGACATCAGTGATCCCCCGATCACTTTCTCGCTTGTAACGAGACATGCTGAAATATCGAGTGTGAAAAATACATAAAAATAATGAGAAATGCGATTATCTCGATTATTAACACTTAAAAGTTGCCGCAAAGAGGATTTTCATTAAACAAAATAGCTTATATGTGTCAAAAAACGTGTCCAAACCTACACGATGCACGTTTTCCACCGATACATTCAACGGCATTTTTGCATTATTGGGGGAAAAACTGATCTGCACTACATGCAAAATCTTCTTCAGGCATAACGAATTATTCAATTAATAACACATTCAACTCATTTGTATTGCAATCTCCATGAAAAATATTCAGTTGATGGTGGTTAAATAATGTTAGCACATAGAAGCAATCTCCTTAAGTTGACATAGAAATTGACCTACTATTGATACTAATATGTGACAGTAATTGTTGAAACTATCACAAAAGGGCAGATTAATGAATCATTCATATCCAAAAACTTGGAGATAATAAAAAATAATTACATATTTATTCAAGACAACGAAAATTACACTCCTTGCTTCTCAGCGTCACGAGTCTACTACTTTTTCCCTCGCAATCCGCACACTTCCCTAGCGCTCTCTCGCGGTGAGCCTCAATTCTGTTCAAATTCGAATCTCGATATTTTCCCACCTTGAGTCTGTAGCTCAACTTATTCAAAAAATATTTATTCCAACGCGACAGCGTTCGAGGTATCTGGACATCATAATTTTAAAATTCGAAGAAGACAAAAATGAAAAACGCTTAGAATAATACAAATGCGAACCTGACCATTACCTTTTCGCGTAAGATTTTGGGTTCCTCTACGTTATCATTTATACTTTCTGGAGGGTAGGTTCTGTGTATGGGTCGTCTAAATCGACCATCTTTAGTTCTCAATATCGCAACGTGGACTATACCAACTCGGCCAAGGATAAGTTTTTCGATTCGCGCTAATGGCCAGTCAATACGTTTTTGGATTATCATCTCCGACAAGAACTACATCTCTTTCTTTGACTTTTCGTGATTCTTTAACATTGTCTTTTGAGAATAACTAACTCACATATTCTTTACTTATTAAGTTAGAATTACGTTGGATTATTCCCATAAATTATATCGCTTGGAATAGTCAAAATCGAGCTATACATCATCACAGGTCCCTCTTTGTGATATTTAGCTCGATTTTGACAATTCTAAGCGATATAATTGATGGGAAAGATCCAAAACATAATTCTAACTTAATTTTCTCCATTTTGTGACTTGAGCGTTTTTGCTTTTTACCTCCTCAAATGTTCCAACATTTGGTGCTTGTGCTTGAAACTAGCATTTAAATCTATCTGATTAAGTACATTGATATCAGGAGTTTCCGTTTCCTTAATGTTGTATAAAACATCGCCGAAGTAAAAGCCATAAAATCACTCGGTTCTTCCGAAACGTAGGCTAGTGATCGCGCATTAAGTGTGAGCTCCTAGTCGCATAGAACGGTGCACATGTCTTCGTAAGTGACACATGCTTTACGGAGAACCTTAAGTAAAATAACTTTTACCATCCCGATTGATCGCTCCCACCAACCTCCCCACCATGTCGCAATCGGTGGATTCAAACACCAATCAATGCGCTTCACAGAGCTGTACTTCGCAATTGTATCTCAATTCAAAGACTCGAACGCATTATCGGCGCCAACAAAATTCTTCCCATTATCACTGTAGACAATGTTGGGTCTTCCCCGACGTCCGATAAAAAGACGAAAACTATCTAAAAATGCTTTAGTGGACATTGACGTTACTAGTTCCAGGTGAACAGCTCGATATATTGTGCAAGTGAACAAGTAGATCCAACCCTTTTGTTTTCCGCGTGAAAACACTGGTCCAGCAAAATCAACCCCAATTGCTTCAAATACCGCTGCATCTTTCAATCGATGGACAGGTTAAGGGGCTGGATCTGCTTTCATTTTCTTAGCGTCGAATTGCTTACATACAACGCATTTCGATAAAATAGATCGTACAGTCTTTCGCGCACATAGGATCCAAAACTTCTCTCGTAAATGACATATTAAAGTTTTTATGCCAGCATGCCTAGTGATGCATATCGATCGATCGATCCCAGAATCCAACGAGTAGGAGAAAAGTGATCGTCTTTTCAAAACGTCATATAGGTTCTAATCATCTCGTGAGACGATCATCTCGCTAAGTCGATCGAACCGAGTAAACAGTTTCTAAAATTATGCATAAATATGTGATATATAAATTATTTAAAAACTTTTTGAATTCAAAATTAAATTAACTCATTCAACAAACCAAAAGATTTCAGAGAAAACTTTTCAGCGAATCCTTTTTAGGCCGACTCGGGAACTCACACTTTTTAAGCTAATTCAAGCAGCTTACAAACCAGCTCAAGTCAGGAAGATTTTTATGAAAGTCAATATTAGAAGTTTTTGTGTTTTGCTGAATATTAATTTAGGGTGAAAATAAAAAAATATATAAATAGTGGATTCAATATGCCGCACAATTTTTTTTAAATTCAATAAAATTGCAGATGTTTATGAAAGTCGATACTCGGAGTTTTTCATTTGGTCGCTGAATAAGAATTTACGATCAAAATAGACATTTGTAATCTAATAGTTCGAGTTTTGAGGCTAGTTCATAGTTCAATATATTGCTTTTTTATTATATTGTATTAAAACATCTATAAAATTATATAGGTAGCCTTATAGGAATATCTAAATTAAATGTTAATAAATGAGGGATATTAGATTGACCGAAAATGCTGCTATATAATACATAATGTCATAAATATTTAAAAATAATATCAACAACCATTTTTGGATCAATTAAAAACATATAGGTTGAAAAACTTGCAAACAAATGGCATATAATAGTTTCATATAATTTATTTTCCATCAAAATGTTTTATTTGTTAAACCTTCCTATATCAGTTCGACATCTGATTCCTCGTTTTCTTCCGCGGATATTTTGCGTTTTGCTGTGAGTACATTTTCTATTGATATTTTGAAAACTGACGTATAACGAGCACATTGACTGGGTTTGAGACGATACGATACGAACAAAAACAAAAAAAAGGTTAAGAAATCTCGGCTCGGAAAATTTGTAAAATTTCGAACGATTTCGAACGACAACGAGAATTACTCGGCTCGATATGCTTCACTAAGCATGCCACATATTTTCATGAGTTTCTCGGATCAGCAATTCAACAACTTTGTGTTTACCATCTAGCAATATTGGACATATGAACGAGAAACTATCATTGCGTTCATAAATTTTACTTTTTAAACGTATCACAACATCTGAATGTACAAAAGTTTGTAGCGAGGCTAATTTCGAATCTTTTTCGTTCAAATACATTTCACCTTGTAAGCACTTCAAAAACTTTAGTTCGGTCGGAAAAATCTCTTGTCAAGTTCAACGATTACCAGTGTAGTTCTCAGTTTTTGTTTAGAATCTCCTAAATCGCAGCATAATCGTCAAGAATCTAATCATCTTATTATAAGAAGAGAATTTTTATGAATATTTCAAATCCGTTTCCTTATCTGCGTTTAGCAATGAAACACGGTTCCAAACAAAAATTTCCCAATGTTCATCTTGATCAAGTCAGGCCAATACAGTAGTTGAATCTGTCCAGCGGAAATCCGGTATGTCTTCATAACCTAAAGCTTTCATGATTTCGCGATTTTGTTGACTCCCAATAAATGCAGCTGACAGCTTCAAATTCGGAATAGACATATTCATATTCTACCTGTAAAAATTTAACCGCAGCATATGCTAGCTTACTAGCGTCTCAAAGGGTGTGTAAAGAAAAATCTCCTGACCCAAATTTCCTCGGAATTCCAATTTCGTGCAAATAATGCCACTGATTTTGGCATTTCAAAAACTTCTTTACAACAGATTCCTCAACGGGCACATCCCAATTATATTGATCGAAAACTTGATGTGCCGCAGAGAGAATTGACCTTTTAGTGATTATTTCATCACCTTTATCTTTTAAAAAGGACGGATTAATTAATAATTGTTTCGTGTACTTTATTAAAAGAAATTCCGAGCACTAGTGTGGTTTCTCTTCCACTGAAATCGTGGGTAAACTCCCACCCGCTTAAATCAAAACCGCCCTCTCTTATTAAGTCTTTGGATACAGAGATAAACTTATTTGATTCTTCGGTGGATTCTACGCTTGTAGTGCAATTGTCCACGTAAAACGATTTAGACAATTTCTCAACAATTTCTTTCGACCAGTGACTGTAATATTTCTCATTATCGGCTTTTGCCATATTCAAAAAATGGCACTTTATAACTGCTCCCAATATGGAAGGACTGCACGTAAGACAAAATAATACTCGCTTGTGTCGAAAAAACTATAAGTTTCCCACCTACATATCAAAGGAAACGCAAAATTATCACGCTCTTTTTCTATAATTTCTATCCGTAAAAATGCTTTCGAATATCCGCTACTACCTAGATATCGTGCTCTCGAAATCTTGATATGGACGCTGGTAGTAACTCGATTAAATTTGGAACTTTTCCGAGACATTGGTTTGAAGAGGGAAAACTTTTTTCACTCACGGACGCATCAAAAACCGGTCTAATTTTAGTGGTACTCTCTGGGTTGATAACATGACGATGGGGCATATAATGAGGAAAAAGATTCAGCTCATTTTCCGCTAAAAGCTCTACAATCCTTTCTTCGAGCCATTTCTTAAAGACCTTATCATATTTGTCAAAAACATCGTCTGTTCCTAATTTTTTCAATGTTCTATTTATCCTAGTTTTAGCCAAATGAAAAATACTCGACATCGATGCATGATCTTCAATCCAAGGCAAATGAACGGAATAACGGTTAGAATCATTTCAAGAAACTGTTTTTCAAAAATTCTCTTTCACAATTTCTTCCTATAAACTCCGATCCAAATTTTCTTTGCGATCTTTAATTCTTAACACAATCAAATTCCACAGTTCGGAAACTTTTGCATCGGATACAAACATCGAAACAGCCGTCGTCACTGTATCTGATCGTTTAGTATTCGAAACCAGACTCATGACAGTCCAATCAAACACTGTCTTTAAATCAGTAAGACCGCATTCGACAAATCGTGTTTTTGGCCTGTTATGATTTTACCGGCAATGTCCGCGCATATGAGAACGTCAATCGAGTCATCAAAATTCTTAGCTCTCGAATCTAGCTTCTTGATTCTAGAAACTTGATAGAAAAACGAATCCAACTGTGCAAAAGGTAATGAGAAATTATAATTCAATTCCGTTATATTTAGGCCCTAATTAGCCTATCTACATAGATGTGTAAGCAATCTGGAGAAATACTGCCGAAGAAAGACTATATCTTTAAAATGGTGAGCCTATCTACACGAACCTCAGTTTTGCTGTGTCGACTGCGCACTGAGTCACTCTTTTGGAAAACATTTTTACCACACAGAAAAAAACTCGGCTTATTTTGTGTCGCATATTGACCCGAAATAGAGACGCAGAATTTTTTAGTCCAAAAGTACTTAAGCTGAGTTGTTGGACAAAAGAAAATAATATGAAGTTTGCCCCGGCAGCGAATGAAGAGAGCTTCGCGTCAGTAAATTAGTGACTCGCACCGAGTATAGAAAAACTCATCTACATTAAGAAATTGTAAACTCTCTTAAACTGAACCAATGAAATTATCACTGGTTGAATAAGTATTTTGAATTATCAATAGTATTCCAGTTATTTTCCGACTTTAATTGGGTGAACAAGTAAGTGACTAAACTAAAACATCTTCCGCTTGAAAGTGGTGAGGCCACTGGCTACTTGGGTTTAACTTTTAACGACGCGACACGCTGACGTTATGACGGGCCTTCCCAGAGATAAGCGCAATATATTTAATCCTTTTATATTGCAGCCCATCCTTCATTTACTGTTGCGAGAGTAGAGTGGAGTTTAAAAAATATAATTTTGTAAAGGTTATCACAAAAAATGATAAATAATAAGTACCACACGTAACTAGCTGACGGACGACAACGCGTACGACCAGATGAATATTGGTACATAGCAGCCAGTGAACATCACTGATTAAACCAGTGATGGAATTCCACTAAGTGGACCAGTGAAATCACACTGATAGTCAGTTACACACTTTTGGCTGTTTCAACCAGTGAGGTTTCACATGTTCATTTTAAGAGAGAATAGTAAGTACTAAATAATAGTTACTGAATAATAGTAATCCACATTTACTGATTTAAATTAGTAGGAATTATACTTATTTATTAGTAAAATACTTACTATTTCAAAAGTGAAACCTCAAAATATTACTATTTTGTTAGTAAAACGTACATTCACTCATTTAACTAGTGAAATTTTCACCAATTCAGATTTAGGAAGTACGCTTGAGAATCGTTAGGTGTGTTAATGATACAGTTATGCGAAATTAAATAGTTTTAATAAGCAATTATTAATTTGACCAAAGTCTGTACACTATTTCATTTCATTTTGTACTTATTTGAAGATATGTGCACATCTGCATATGCTTCTGAGTCAGGTTTCTCGGTCACTCCGTGCATTAATATCAAGCATATCTACATTTTTGCATATGAATAATTGAAATGAGCCATTTCCTTATTTTAATCAATAGAGCTTGCGTGATTTATCGAAGACCGGAACTTTTCTTTTGAAAAACTCTCATACGCTTTTATTGAATATCTCGGTTCGCACAAAATGCAGTTGTATAGTTTCTCCATCAGGTCGGTAGAAAAAACACAATATCGAAAATGCGAAAATGAAAATTGAGAATAAAGGGGAAAAAATGCGAAAGGAAAGGAAAGGTTGAGGAAGCGAGATGGAAAGATAGACGGACGGACGGACGGGAATATAAGACAGTTATTTACGAGGCAGCGCCGTGGTATAACGAGCGTCCACGAGGCCAACAGACCACGAAGCGGCGCGACACCGATCTGTTCAGGGCACCTCATGAAATTCTGCGTAACAAATATGATTGCCACGAAAGTCCGAGGGTCTCTTTGAAGCTCGTTCCTTTCTCACGCGAAACGATGCGTCGACGAATGTCATTCCACGATTCACAACCCTGGACTTTCTCTCTTTGGTTCGGTTCGGCTCTTTCGAAGTTCAGCTCATAGACCATTCAATGCGAAATCTCATCCTGTCATAATAAAAGAGACAATTATAGAAGATAGGTTGACTCTTATTTTATTTCTCGTAACAACTCGCTCCTTTATTTCTATGAGATCCGAGATTGTATTCAAGATTAAATCTTTTATGCTTTCTTGATTTTATGTCCGACGTGAATCTTGTCTTCATGCCAAACTTGATAGTTCTTTGATATCAAATTTAAGTGGAATAAAAATTTAATTTTTAAGATCTTTAACTCTTCGAGGAATAAGTATTAAATTATGAGGTAATAAAACAGTTTTTTCTTATAGTTATCTCATTCTCGCTAGTGCACAACTAAGTAGCAGAAAGATGCTTGTCTTCAATGATTTCTATCATTTCTTGAAAAGCGTAATTAATCTTTATTCATAACTTCTTCGCATTCCTGAGTTGATTTTATGATTGGAATTCTGTGACTACCAGCCTCGGTTCTGAAAGTTTTCACATGGTTTTATGAGAGTCGTTCTCCCGTTGGGGTCTAGTGTGGTTTCATTCATTCATTATTCTTACCTGTGACTATAATTATAAGTTAACGCAATCCCCCGTAGGATTCATCTCGGCTCAGGTAAATTTCATTAGTCTTTTTTTCTTTATGATTTTATGATCTTTTAGATAATTTATTCGGCAGAGTTGTTGTAAACTGTGGTCACTGGTGGCTGAAGTATAATTGATATAATTGATTGAATTAATTTCGGGTTAATAATGTCTATTACAGACTTGATCGGGAGGTGTGAGATAAAAATCTTTCGGTATAATCTGCTCGTAAGTATTATGTAAGAAGCAGTGTTAGTTTTATCGTACTATCTATGTATTCATGAAAAAGGTAGCTTTTGATTGATAAAGATGTTTTCTCAGGTAAACTTAATCAGTCAATATTTGGAGTTTGACCTTTTTTTTTATGATTTTTCTTGTTTGTAGAAATTTGAATCTTTCCCACGGGTTTGATTCGATTAAAATTCATAACTGATTCCTTTGTAGAGCTGCGGTTTCCGAATATGCTGGAGATTATTTATGGACCACCCTGAAATACTTTTTCTACTTAAATCAGCTTAGCAGATGACAAAGTATATTCCGTGGGATTCAACACTTAGGTTTATTTAAAAAATTACGAGTAATCAGAAAAATTTATTTATTGAATCAAAAAAATGTTTGTTCTTCAAACAATAGACTATGGTTATTATATGGACAATTAAATATTTGCTCAACACAAACTTTTGTAGCCAGGAGAATTTATTTTACTTTAAATATAATTTTTATCTCAAAAAACCAAACATACGAAAAAATTTTAAAAATAAAGTTGGATCACTTAAAAATGTTATATAAACAGACTTCTTATTGTTTTATTATATAAAGGTCCCGGACATAAGGAAAAGAGGGCAAAACCCGACTTTTCCGGGAAATGCAATAAAAAGTTTAAAGCATTTAATGGTCTTTACAGGTAAAGTTTTTGATTTTTCGTTGCATTCTATTATTTCACGTTACAAGTTTTTTGAGCCAAGTCCCATTTTAAAACTTTGAAAATCACGGAAAATACAGTCTTATTTGGTTGTGATCAACTGATGACATTCTAAGCTTCCCGAAACTATAAACAGCTTTTTATCGCATTTCATTTTTTTTAACGGCAGCCACGAGAAATAACGAGCAGATGCTTCAAATTACTTCAAACTCACAGATATTGCATAAAAAAAATTCTCTTATCACTCTAAGCAGCAATCAGACTTCTGAGAGAAATTTGTCTTATTTTGTAAGCAAAAAACTAAACATTCTTTAATTCAATTTTCACGTTCTCCAAGAAAAATGTGCGCCATTTATACAATTTTAAGCTTTTTTGGGCGATGTGTGGTTAGTCCAAAAGTTAAATTCATTCACTTCAAGATGCACATTATTTTTCTTCAGACCGTGGAGACAAATTCTTATTATTATTGTTATTATTATTCTACCATTAAGCCACTTCCTTTTCGGGATAGGCGTGACTTGCTCGGCTGGAAAATAGTAAATAGGTATATAGGTATAAAGTAGGTAGGTATATAGGTGTAAGGTAGATAGGTATATAGGTGTTAGGTATGAATATTTTAGATTGATCTGGAATTCTCGTGTTATTTATTTTAATGACACGTTCATTCCGCAACACTGCTCCGACACAGGTTGCTGATCAATCTCTCTAGCGATCACCCCAAGTGAGGAGCCTCAAAAAATTATTATGTATGGTTCCCCACTTGGGCCCATTAGTATCCGAGGTCTTTGTTTCAGCCGTCATTCATTCTATTGTCACTCTGTTTACAAACTATTTGTCGCCACACTTTTCTGTCCTGGCATACTACTCTAGCTTCCTTCACGTCCATGCATTTTTTCATGCAAGATCTCGTGTTTCTATGGCTTCTTACGTCTCTTCGAATTAGTGTCTCATTCACAGATTCTAACCATTCTTTTGGCGGTCTACCTCGCATTCTGCCATTTACTTTACCTTTATACACTTGTTTGGTCAGTCGTTCATTTTTCATTCTTTCAAGATGTCCGAACCATCTTAACTGATTTCTTTCCCATATGTCAACTAGTGTCTCTCCTGTACCACATTCTTTGAGGATTGTCTCGTTTCGAACTTTGTCCATCAGTGTTTTCCCGCATATTATGTGCAGAGGTTTCGTGCCGATCGCGTTAATTTCACTCCTGTCCTTTTCTTGACAGGTCCATGTCTCGCTACCGTATATTACAGTCGGTATGAATATAGAATTATGCATGGCCATTTTAGCTTTTTTCATATGTTTTTATTTGTGAGGATGGACCCTGCTCTACCGATAACCTGCTTACCCTTATTTATGCGCCTATCTAACTCCCCATCTATTTTTCCGTTGTTAGTGAATAGACTACCTACATATATGTACTTGTCAATTTGTTCTAATCTCTCATGATTTAGCACAACGTTGCACATTGTTTTCTCACTTTTCCCCTCAAACACCATAATTTTTGTTTTATTTATGTTAATTTTGAGGCCCATGTTCTTCATGCTTGTATTAAATTTATTCAACTTTCTTTGCAAGTCCTCGGCTGATTTTGGCATAACAATCTCGTAATCTGCGAAAGCTAACCCACGTACCTTGGCTGTTTGGAGATCTGCGCCTTCTTCGTCGAACAGGGCAGTTCTTAGACACTGATCCATGAATAACGTAGTTATTCTTCATGAAGAATGTGAGGAAATATTCCAATTCACTGAATATATATATATATATATATATATATACACATATAGACTTTTCCAAGAATATGATAAACAGCCACGAGGACATAACGCATCCTTGTTCCACGTCTTGCATAATATCGAACCAGTGACTCATTTTTCTATTTACCCTAACACTCGCTTTACTGCCTGTATATATTGTTTTTATTGCTTATAGGAGCCCTTCATTTACTCCGCACTCTTTAAGGACTTCCCAAAGTTTACTTCTATTTACCTTGTCAAATGCTTTTTCTAGGTCAGTAAATGCACAGAAAACTTTCTTTCCTACTCTCAAGCTTTTTTCTGTGATTAAATTGTATTGGGAACATCAATGCCCTTAACTCTTTAGCACCTTTTCATTTGGTCTTCACGCGTTAGCACTTTTTTATTGGATTTATCTTATATGAAACCTTTTCATTTAGATAGGTCGATGTTTAATATATGAGGATTGGCTACCATGGAGTTGTAAACGAAAAAATAAAGGTCGCAAAAAAAGCTATTAGTGAGCAAATTTTTAATTTTTTCAAACTTTTGTAATTGGTATTTATGGTTCACGATTGATTTATTTGATAGATTTTGTTGTTTCCAACGATCTGGCAATATACCTCTTGGATGTCCGCGGAACCCCATAGCACAGTGGATGACGCGGACCTCTTTGCACAGCAAACTGAGCCTCATTCACTCTGCCACTCGGCATGGCAGCCTCACTAGGCAGGCCATGGAGAAGGTGGCCAGATTTGGATTTAATGTCATAGTGTGTTATGTAAGTTTATGTGTGTGTGTGTTCATTACTCAAAATTGACCAGCGACCACCGAGTGATAGACGCCTCAACATGGAGCCCATTCGCCAGGAGTTCGCTAATTTCTTTCCGAGTCTTCTCAAAGCCAACTACTGACCCCCCCAAGTAATTTTACCCTCGACATTGAGCCTCTTCTTCGAGAGGTAACTAGTCTATTTTTCGGGGATCTACAGTTTAAGGTGGGTTCCTGATCACCAAGGTCCCGGCATTAGTCACTAGTTCCTTTACTTTCCAGTTCAAAATCACATTAACGAACTTCCTGCAATTGAACTAAAATTATTGTCATGAATGTATACAAACTGGATAGTACATTTTACTGTTTTAATCTTTTGTGATAGTTTACGTAAAATTTTGATTTTATATTATGTGTAAATATGTGTTTCTTATGTGTCAAAGTGAAATCAACTCAATATTATTGAAAAGATGCTTTTTTCAATTCTAAAATGCCTTATAGATTTATCTAAGAACCTACGTATCATGAGAGATTTGCCTGAAAATAAATAATTAACCAAATATAACTTTCTACCCTTTACAGAAGGTTTTTGTACCATTCAAGGATAGTAATCTATTTCGCATTGGTTTGTATAAGGTGATATTGTTTCAATTAAGTTCTAGACTCGCTTTTTGACATCCTAATAAAAAATTGCTCACTTTCACCAAAAGACGGTATTTTACCATTTTTTTATTAGGGGTGGTTCAAAGGACCAAAACCTAAACTGACATTTTTCAAAAATTATTTTTAAAAATTATAAAATTAAATATTTTAAATTTACTTATGAGAAATTGTGTGAAGAAATGTGAAAGAAGCAAGTATCGTTCTGAGTGCTGAGGGGTAGTTTTTGAAAATTAAAAGTAGTTTTCTATCACTGGCACACATTTTGAGTTTGAGAAGGCCAGTTTTATTTATTCAAGGCCGAAGATACATATTCAGGGCGTAAAAGAATGAACTTATGAAGCAACCCCTAACAGGGGGGGATTTTTTCTCTTTTAAGCGTAGCAATATGAATTATATTGAAGTAAAATTATTTTCAGTCATGTCTACTATAGTTTTTTATCATAATTATTCCTCTCACATAACTCAATTGTCATTTTTACAACAACAAAAAATCATTCACACTTTTTAGCGTTTAAAGGCCTTGGATGAGTAGTTAAACATTTTTTTTAATGAAAAATTTCAAAATTATTTCCACACCAATAGAAAGGAAATAGGGGGCGGGGGTGAGACAACGACAAAAAAAACTTCATTTTTTTGGGCCACCCTGAGGACTAAGGACTAAGATCTTAGGAGGTTCAAGAGAAAACATATATGTTTTTGAACACAAATTCTCCTTGATACAAAAATCGTTCAGCACACATAATGCTTACAGGTTATCTTCCCTGACTCAAACTATTTCAATGCCGGGGATAATTTTTCTTTCAGAAACTTCAATTTTTGGGAATTTTTCTCGCTCATTTTTTCACTGGAATTAACTTAATATACTACAATATTTGTTGTAAAAAAATGTGAACATTGTTTTTGCAAAAAGTTTTAGAATGGACTGATATTATAACTATTATTGATAAATACGCATTATTCAATGGAAACCCCCCCCCCCCCCCCTCCAGTCACATATTCGTAGACAATTTTTTTTAAATCATGAATGGATTCGGCCTATAATACTGATTTAAAACTAAATTTATGAGTAAAATATTGATTTGGTACATTGAATTCGCAAAAATAAAAATTTTTCAGAAGAACTTCCTTAGGCGTCCAAAAATAATTTCTTATCTTCAGTCCCAAAACAACCGATCAAAACCCGATGGATTTTCAGAAGACTCAAACTGGAAAAGAAAAAGGAGAAAAAAATGAAGGAGAAAAATTGACAGGTCAAAACTGGGCCCCAGTCGAATATTTATTATGAGCGTCGATCGGATGAATCGCCAATCGATGCCATTCGAGCTGGACACCCCGCGACGTTCGGTTTGACACGACCTAACAAATGGCTGTTTTACCGTCGGGAGAAAATGAAGCGAGCATGACGAGTTGATTTTCGGTCTACAGGGCGCTGCAGAAGAAAGAGGAGTGATAAGGTGAACCGCGAGGGGGACAAAGCAATGCTTATTCTGTGGGGTTATATATGGGGGGGGGGGGGCGAGGAGACACTCCTACGCCAAGGGAACACGAGCCGAGAGGTGTTACTTGTCAGTCCTCGCCCTGAGGCAGTGACAGCCATAGTCAGGAATTAGCATGGGATAATGGGACGAGGTTGGTACCCCTGCGGGGGCCAATAAGCAGCAACGAATTCAGTTTAAGGAGAAACAGGAACAGTCACTCCACCAACAATCCCAATCCAAAATACCTCTGAGTCACACAGATGCGCCTGTAGTTTTTTTCTAGTTAACGAATATATATATATATATATATATATATATATATCTTGATAATTTATCGATGTCCCCTATGTGACCTTGAGACTTGGATAATGGTAACTGGACCAAGATACAAGACAAGAGCAGGTCGTTCCTTTTTTGAAAAAAAAAAATTAACTGTTTAGTGTTTCGACTAGAATTTGTATGTCTTCTGTGAGCAGAATTGAAGAATGTGAAATGTTGATGAGTGGAAGGTTGAAGATAAAATGTAAGAGACAGAAGGAGAGTCAGAGTTTCTTATAGACGAATGAAGTTTTTACATATCTTTGAAGATATTTAAAGTTCTATAAAGACTGATACAGTTGAAAAAGATTGGAGATTTGAGTTCTATTAGGGCTTACTTGTGTTCCATGAAAGTATTCGCAGTTCTTAAAGTCCGCTACAAGTCTAGAATAAAAATGAAAATTTCAATGAAAAACTAAAGTTTTGTGCGTGGATTATAATATTATCAAGATTTGGCTAGTTGGGGCTAGTAATTTTTGTTTTTCAGTAGAAATTATTCTCAACACGTAACAGAAAAATTACTTTGGCGGCAGCAGTGGTATACGAACCCACTCTAAAAACACTGGCGGTAAAGAGCATACACTACGTATAATACAAATTTAGAAATTCAAAAAAATACAGGAGCTAAATTATAAAATTTGTTAACCCTGTTGAAGTAATTTAAGTGCAATCCCATGAACTGTTTCAAAATCTACTCGAAAACTCTCGTACTTGTTAAAAATCTCAAACTTATCAATATTTCGATCTTTCCCATTTACATCTATTTTAAAAAGAATTGTAGAAGGACGTAAGTCGATGATGAATGAAAAAAGTATGGAGAAACTGGTGAAGATTAACTGTCAAGATAGAAATAAAGATAAAGATCGACATGATATTTTGGTAACAGGATGAGTTTTGTAATTACACTTCCTAGATTTGAATGTTAGGAAAATAACAATATTTCACTTTCTTCCGTTCCAACGAGGTGCACTGGTCAAATAATATTAATATATCTTCTTTATTGCGAATGTAAAGTGGTGATTTATGCGCATACATTACTGGATTCCTGCATCGTAATACGGTACACGGAAAGCTTTTGCAGAAATTCGAGGCCAGCTGCTGAAACTCTGTTAAGTATATCAAACTTGACAACCGCCCACGTTAGACATCAGAACTGACAAAATTTGGTGGTTGATTCGAGATCAGCAGATATATTCCCAGGATGAATGGAAATCTCCTACCTGAAAAATATAGATTTCATCTGGTAGACCATCCGGATTCCAATAATCCGGCATAATTCCATCAGTCGCATTCATGTCTCGACGTCTGCTTCGAAACCTGTTGTGTTCTAATTCCCTTTAATCGACTGATTTATAATATGTCGCCCAACGTTGACACCTTTCACGTGACAAGTCTATAAGCTGTTAGCGAAGATTAAACAAATCCCTGACCTAGAGAAGTGGAATCATAATTATCAAGGAGTCAAAGTTGTAGTAGCCTTTTTCTAGAGTAAACAAATCTCGTATTAATAAGTATAATAATATATAGAACATATCTTCGGAACATTCAAGAAATAGCTAAGAATTCGGCTATTCAATTTTGTGGAAATTCGTTTGCTGTCTCCTGCGGCATTTATTTAAATGCCAAAAATAGGAATGCCCACCAAAGAGACAAATCGGTCAAGATATTTATACATCGATGAAATCACTTGAAGTTCTTTATAAAATTAAAATGGGAGAGATTTAAAAAAAAATGTAAATCTACATACATTTCCAAGTTTTCGTTATAAATAATCATGACACTAGAAAATAAATCTGTATAAGATGCTTAAAATATCTTTACTTTGCAAAACTTGAAAATTTGAACATCTAAGGTCCAAAATTGCGGCGAATTATATACTGCTCACCAGTAAAGATAATCGGCAATTCGCCCACTACTGACTGAAGGTTGGAGATGTTCTAATAAAAAATTATGTCTATAAAAAAGAATACAAAATAGCAGTAACAAATTTTGTATTGACTTGGTCACAAATGCTTTTATAATTTTTAAGGAACCAAATAGAAACACCGGTAGCAGGGGTGAGTCAATATTTTGAAATGGCTTTTTGGAAGTATAAAATATGTAACTGACCGCCATAAAAAATGATTTAAAGAAATTGAATTACGAAATAACTAGCAACTGTTGTAAAAAATATTTTTCTCGCCAAGATCTTCGATTTCTGTAAAGAATTCATAATGTCTAGGATCAGCATTTAACATATAGTGCTTGAAGATAAACTTGACTTCCTAACGATTGTTTTAGGGTGGAAAGGGTGAAAAACAAAGACTTTTTTCTATTTCACTGCCAACATCTTAGATTTTTTCCTAACTTCGTATGCTTAGGATGAAGTACATTTTGAAGTCAAAGTGCATTTTTCGGCGAAGTTTAAAAATATTTCCTTGAATAATTTGAAATCGAGCATTTTTTCACACATTTAATCGACCGCTATCTCAAATCTTTTCAAAACTTTGGATTTTTAGTTCTACTAACCACTTACCAATTTTACGATATTACACCATTTCTGTCATGTTATGATTTTATAGGAAATTCCTCATTTCTATGACTGTGGGTAATTAACTTTTTTTTTTAAACTTGAAACAGAACTTTTCGTTCTTCGACCATTAAATAATATTTCTGTTAGTCGAAGCAAGCAATCCACAACACGGCAGTGCTCATTTGAGGCATGAAACATTCAATTGAAAGATGTCATCTAGTTCTGTGAAAATTAAGGAAGAATTTTCAGTTAAAAGAAGCAATCAGCAAAATAGATTTGTAGCTATTGATTAGCAAACAATTTTTAAAAGTATCAAAAACTTGCAAGGCAAACTACAGAAGGAATTTTTTTTCATATCAAAAATTTTGAAGAATGACATTGTAATAAATTATTTTGTCACGATGTTTATTGGACATATTCATGATAATGGCTTCTGTACCTTTTGGAATGCCATTTTTCAATTGCCTTTTTGAATGATGTGAACATGAATGAGGAGTGGGTTTCGGCACGAGAACAACTTTTTTTTCTCACATTACGAATTCGAGAATTCGATTACATCTGTTCTGGAAGGGTCGACACGGACTGACATTAGGAATTCTCATTACTGTACCCTTTCGTGTCGAGGCCTGCTGCAGGCGGATGACGAAGACTCTAGGATGACATCTTCGATGACACCTGATGATCGTCAACGCCCCTTCAACACCTCGTTCCGCTGTCGCGGATGGATCGCCTTGTTGTGGTTTGGAAGCGACATTCGATGGTACAACACTCCCACATTCTCCAATGACGAGCCCAGATCAGGCTCCTAGATAGTGCACCGGGTACGACGGCATCAGCCTTTCGCCTAGAGAGAGATAAGGCGTCAGCAAGAATGACATTTCGTCGAACTTAGAAGGCTTGATGTCTGTGAAGCTCATACACCTGGATCCGATAAATCGCGAGTTTAACATACTTCAAGTTTAGAAAAGTCAGTTTTGATATTGATATGATTGATAATTTTCGTTTAGATACTATGATTTTTTGGAAATTATCATTTGGGAATAAGAGATAAGTTTAGCGTAGGGGGTTGTTTTGACGAAGGGTGGTTAAATTAGTTTCTTTTTACAATTGAAAGAGGAGGTTGATACTTCAGAAAACTATAATGAACTTCAAATGGAAAATTGTAGAAAGAGTGAATCATTTCATTGAAAGTAAAAGTTCATCAGAAAATGATAATCGAAATTGCAGCACCAGATTTCTAGATTTCAAAAGATTTCAAAATTTTGAAAAAATTTCATGAACCGAAATTAATTTAAAAATTACCCTACAATTAGAGCAAAAACTGCTGGGGTGGCAATAAATATGCATATGAATATGAAAGTGTTCAAAGATTTCAAAGATTTTAATGATATGAAGATTTCAGTGATATCACAAAGACTCCAATGATATGAAAAAGGTTTACAAAGATTTCACGAAATTGAATTAATTTGAAAGTGACACTGTACTTATTGTAAAAACTGGTGTGATTTGAATAAATATGAATATGGAAGTGTTCAAAGATTTAAAAATTTTCGAAATATTCCAAAGATTTCAAAAGATCTTTCAAATATTTTACGAAGATTTCAAAGCTATTACAGGAATTTAAATAATTATACAAGAATTTCACAAAAATTTGGAAAATTTCATAGATTTTCAGGATTTCAGAAAGATCTCACCAAGATTTCAAAACATTGAAAACATTTTAAAAAGATTTCATAAAATGTCACAAAGATTCCACAAATATTTTGAGGATTTTACGAGAATTTAAAAGATTTCATAAAGATTCCCAAGCTTTCACAAATATTTCTAGGGTTTTGCAGAAATTTTAAAGATTTCAAGAGAATCTCAAGAGATTTCAAAGATTCTACAAAAAGTAAATAATATACAAATTACCTTGTATTTACTGTAAACACTGCTGGGGCTTCAATAAATACGAATACGGATATGAAAGTGCTCATAGATTTCAAAAGATTTCACAAGTGTTTCAAAGAATGCACATCAATTTCAATAATTTCAATAATTAAAAAATATAAAGATTTCAAAGATTTCACAAAGATTCCCAACGATTTCGAAGATTTTCGAAGATCTTACAAATATTTAAATGATTTTAAAAAAATTTACGAATATTGCAAAGGCTTAGAATATATGTATATTACAGTAATTTAAAAAGATTTAAGAGATTTAACAAAAATTTGAATGATTTCACAAATATTTCGAATATTCCAAAGATTCCAAGAATTTCATAAAAATACAAATGATTTCACGAGAATTTAAAATATTTCATAAATATTTCTAAGATTTCACCAAAATTTCAAAGCTTTTTCAAACATTTTCAAGATTTGACGAGAATTTAATAAGTTTGACAAAATTTTTCAAAAATATTTCAGAAGATTCATAAGATTTTACAGAGTGTAATGATTAGTGAGCAATATTTCTCTAATTACTCTAGATTCTGCCGGTGTTTCAATAAATTATGGATATGAATATGAATACCAAAATATGAAAATGTTCATCGAATTCAATAATTTTAAAATCTTTCAAAATTTTCACCAAGAATTTCATACAGTTCACAAAATTTTCAATGATTTTAATCATTAAAAAATATCTGATAGAGATTTAAAAAATTTTACAAAAATTTCCAAAGATTTACAAAAATCCGAAATATTTTGCAAATATTCCAAAGATTTCTGATAGATTACTCAAAGATTTTAAAGCTTTCACAAAGATTAAAGAGATTTCACGAGAATTTGAAGATTTAACAAATATTCAAAAGATTTGAGAAGATTTCACTAAGATTTGGCAAAGATTTTAATGATTTCACAAAGATATAATACTTTTCCTAGATATTCCACAAAGAGTACAAAACAAATCAAAAATTGTACAGATTCCCATAATTTCAATATGTTTGACAAATTTTTAAAAGATTACGAAGATTCGAAAGACTTCGCAGTGATATCAAAGATTTCACAAAGATTTTACAGTTTTCACTGTGATTTCGAAGATTTTACAATAATTTCAAAATTTTTAGCGAGAATTTCGAAGATGTTACAAAGATTTAAAAGATTTCACAAAGAATCTAAAGATTTCACAAGGATTTCAAAAGATTTCTGTTGGAAAATATCTTTATGAAACAAGGTTTCTCGTCAACTTTTCAAATCCCCAATATCACTGAAATTATTCAACATTTCTTAAACTTTAGGGCTCTTTGATGCACGTTTGAAGATTTGGCAAAGGGTTAAACGTGACGGAAAATAACCTCAAAACTTTGAAGAACGGCTGCTGTCCTAATGAACGTGAAAAAAATCTGAGAAATCGATATTTTACTATTCATCCAAAGTCTATGATCAAATCACTTAACCTTTGACTTTTAAAAACAATAGTTATTATTAAACTCCTTCATTAAAATTTTTAGGTTTTTCTTACGCATTCAACTCTCTGTTAAATCTGCAAAGGTGCACCAAAAAGTGTGTTGACAATTTCAGTACAAAATTGTAGAATTCATATCTTCTCAAACGACCTCCAGGAAGTTGAAAAATGTTGAATAATTTTTGAAACATTGGTAACTTAAAAAGTTTGCGAAAACACCTGAAATTCAAGAATGGTCCATCAACGCAGATTTTTATACATTTTAAGACAATAAAATTAACAAAAATTTAGAAATTGTATTAAAAAACTGACACTTATTTGAAATTTTTGAAAAATATCAATGTACCGTAATTTTCAGTTGGGAGTGTACTTGCTCTCTCTTCTGAATGCAATCACATAAAAAATCAATAAACCATCATTTCGTACTTAATTTAACCATCAAAATCGACGGGATACGTCTTTCCTGGAAACATGGATGCATCGCAGTTTGAAAATAGGCCCAATCAAAGGTGGAGAATCAGTTGTGCATGGAGGTGCTTGGGCGCCGGTGCGCTACCTCGGCGCGATAAATCATTGTTCACGCGGATTTGGCCGAGGCCGATCGTGCGCTGAATAAGAAGATCCTGATCGGTCGATCTGATAAGCGAATCATCGACGGCGAAGCGTCACGAACAATCCAAAGAATCTTAGGCCTAAAACTTCTTAGGGGTTTCACGTAATCACGCATCACCGATTGCCGCTGACCTTTAAACACAGTAGGGACTTCCGTGTAAGCCATTTAAAGAATCAGTGCAATTTTAATAATCCTAAGTGGGCATGAGATCTCGAGCTTCCGAAATCATAATTCCAGATGATTAGGCCCAGTTACGTGTGTGTTCGGGTCACGCGAGCACGCGATTCAAGCCAGACCGGAAGACCCAGCGGCGTCTCGGTTTCCCGGGAGCCCGAAATCGAACTGGAAGTCGATAAAGATTGGGCCTTGACCGTCTTCCCAGTGTGGGTGGACGTGTGAGAATCCGAGAGTGAGAGTCGAGAAGGCAATGGGATAAGCAGCGTAATAAATTTCCTATAAGTAACGAATATTGATGTTAGAGAGTAGTGCCTCGTCTTCTTGGGGGTTTATGAATACGGGGATACTAATCAGATTTGCATAACTATAGCCGTACCGGCACGCTTGGTAGCCGATCTGGTAAGTGTGCCAGGGCCGTGTCAGAATCGCTTCACTTCAGGCTACAAAGTATAGGGAAGAGCCGTTCGAAAATGCAGTCGATTTCACTTACATTTTTTCCAAAGATCGAAGACCTTTTCAAGTAGTACTCATAATCAGGTTGTGTGTAAATTAAATTAAACAGACGAGAAAAATAAGTACAATTTTGTGGAATCGAAACTTTCTTTGACTAAATTAATTAAGAAGGTAAGGTAGAGTTGACAATATTTTTCATTTGGAGTTATTCGATTGCAGTCGGATAAAGTAAGTTGAAATCGGCTGTAGTCATTTAGTGCCACTTGTAATCTATCCAAAAATTTCTCCTCTGATCTCTGAACTCTGACCTCTGATCTTTGAACTCTGACCTCTAACTTTTCATCCGTAACGTCTGAGCTTTCAACTCTGATATCTCACCTGCGACCTCTGACATTTCAAATACGATATCTGACCTTTGACATCTTTCATTTAGTTTTAACCTTTAATATATTTTTACGACAGATTGTCAAGTCAGTTTATTACCAGAAGTCAGTTTAGGTCAAGCCAGATCGGGTCGGGTGTCGTGTTCCAAAACCAGCTCAAAAACCCGAAAGCTCGAACCGGCTTGAAAAACCCAAAAACTTGAAACGGCCCGAAACGTCAATTTAAAATTCTTCTAAATTTTCCGAAATGATAAGCTGCCATGAATTACCATCAAAGTTACCGGAAAAGGACCGGGAATTTAAGGAAATTTGGAAATTGAACTTTCAAACCGGTCCAGGTTTTCAGGTCGGGTTGGGATTTTTAAAAATTTTGCACACTCCTAGAAGGCAGTGAAAGTACACTGGAAACTGAATTTGTGCATAGTTAAGGTTATGGCCTTGGACAAAAATCCAAGAACTCTGAACATAAACAGGCAGGGTTGCAATGAAGATTCCTGTTCGATATGGAGATATGATGCAACCTGATGCAACAAACGCGCTGATTGTGGCCCTCCTGCTGTCTGTCACGCTTGGATGAGCAGCGCCTCCCCTCTCGGCCTCGCGGCTCCTTTTATCGCCAAATTTCGAGGACAATCAATGCTAGGAACGCACAAATCCAGTTTACTGAAATCTAGGTTCCAGTGTAACTTGGAGATATTTAAGGTCAATTAAATTCAATTGAACTTGCACTTACTTGGAGACACTTTTAGTCCCTTGTAGTCATGTGGCAATGAATTAGAATCACTTATCATCAGTTGTAGTTACTTGAAGTGCATTTAAACCAAGTAAGTCAATGAAGTCAATTGAATTCAGTAGAAGTGAGTTGGAGTTATTTGCAGTTACTTGAAGTCAATTCAAGTCACTTGTACACACTTAAAATAATAATGATTATAAGAGAGATATGTGATGTAGGAAAATATATTAGAATCTGTGATTGTTCGCTTAACATTAGTCATTCGAAATTTCATATTTCTTCTTTTGTTTGAGAACAAATCACAATCTTGATTCAATCTTTATCGTTGGTAACCTATTTTCCTTCCTAAAATTATCTACAAATATATGGGGATTTTTCTTATTTGAACAGAGTTAAATTTACATGAAAGAAATTGTTCATTGACTAATTAAATGATATGTAACTATCTACCTATCCAAGATATTACTAGATGAAAAAAATAAAATTCAAGAGAAAGAAATTCTCAAGTAACTGTTTTTAAATAAATAATTACATATGTAGCTATTTTGTTTTAATCACCCTTATATTTATCTTTTAAAACTTATTATACACAACAATGTATTTTCCTATAAACTAGTCAAAAAATTTGAAGTGAGATAAATGAAGGGTGTCACGTCATAACCAAACCATGTGAGTGCCACTTTTTTCAAAACGCGCGTTATTGGCCTACAAATTCTCTAAAATTCGTTTGCACATTGTGATGAAAAAATTAAACTGCGAAATTGTTTTTAAAAAATGTATTGAAATCCTTTATTTAAATTACTATTATACATATATAACATGAATATAAATTCTACACCATATAATTGCTTATTTATACTACGCCACCCATTGAGTTCATAAAAAAATTGAGAAACACAGAGTATATGTAATTTTTTTGTTTGAACCGAATAACGCTTTCAGTTTTTCCGTATCTTGCATTTTTAAACCATTTGTCCAAACAATTAAGGAATTTTCTTGGAGGAGCATTTATCAATTTTTGCACTATTAGTTCTCCAAATATTTTATGACAAAATAACTTTTATCGCTATTTTACAAATCGTTATAAATTGTAATTTTCACTTTTGAGTCTTCCATTTGCATTGTAAAATGCTTCTGGTGTGTTACTGATACATTTTAAGTTAATAATTAGAGCTTGAAGGAAATAATTGGAAAAAAATTTATAATACATGCATGGGTACGACTAAAAAATTTACATGCCGAATAGTAAACATTCAGAGTAATCGTAAAAATCTGTAAGAATACTGAAACACGTTTTTTTTGTGTTCAGTTTTTAAAACTTTTGTTAAACTAGCCAACAATTAAAATTCTTGCATTTCTGTTAACACTCACACAGGAATAAAATGTACCCTCTTCAACTGAACCAGTGAAATTGTCTCTAGTTGAATCAGTATTTTGAATTATCACTGAGGTACCAGTGATTTTTCCACATTAACTGGATGAACCGGTAAGTGATTCAACGAAAATAGCGCTACTGATTCTACCAGTGACGCCAGATGATAGATTAAACCAGTCATATAGCGCTCCACGCGGGCAAGACATGAACCTCCAGTCGTCTGGTACGCACGCGTCGCCGGTCCCGTCTTTTAGCATTTCTCGAGAGAAAACGAACCTTATTGTATGCTAGTGTTTGTTTTATAAATATTTGTCGACGCGACAAGTTGACATATCAAAGGGTCTTCTCACAATTAGGTGCAACATATTATATCCCATTATATTTCAGCCCGGCCTTCACTTATTGTCGTGAGAGTAAAGTGAGGTTTTTAAAAGATAATTTCACAACTGTTACCACAATAGGGATGAATGATAAGTCGCATACCTAAACAGCTGACAGACGACAAGGCATACGACTAGATGACTACTGATACTGAGAAAACAGTGAACCTCACTGATCAAACCAGTGCCGGAACTCCACTGAATGAACCAGTGAATTCTCACTGATTGTCAGTGACACACTTCTGGCTGTTACAACCAGTTAGATTTCACTGGTTGATCTTAAAAGAGTATAACTTTTTATTTTATTCCGATTTTTTGAAGTGATTTTTCTCAAGTTATATCCTTAAATATGAGTGTTATATACCGAGTGGAAACAAGACTTTGGGGATAGACTTTTGAACATAATTAAGCACCTTCAAGACTGAAATATTAGTGTCTATTCTTTATTGTTAGATTCCTAAACTTAATACAAATAATTCGTATAAGTATAAATAGCAAATAGAAATTTGAAACTTAACTTTCACAATTTTTTGTTAACGACCCTACTACCGTTGGTGAAATACAACTTTTGCCACTATTAGAATCTGCTACTCAGAAAATTACTTACACAATAAATATACATTAGATAACACAAATCCTAAGTTAAAGAATAAGTATTTCCATTAAAAAGACTAGAGTTTCTCTTGCGAAGAAATCCATATTTCACGAACGCGTGCCGTAAAAGCGATTACTCGACGAAGTAATCGCACCTCCTACCGAAGAGGTCATAAGTACTTGAGAGTAGGTAGGACCCTGCACGAGCCCTCGGTAAGAGGAAAGTACTTCTTCCACCCTGGGTATCAGCGGTGCGAAGGAATCCTTCGAACGGGGCTTTAAATGTCAACGCCGATGGTCTACCGGCGTAAATAATTGTTATTATTAAAGTGGCAGTGCCTGGTAGGTGAGTCAGAACTCCGGGCGGAGGCGGTCTTGCCTTGTAATTTATAGATCGAAACGAATCACCGAAGGGAGGAATACGGGTTTTCGTGGGCCGTTGGGTCCGGACTCACCGGAGGTATAGTATAGATAACTGGCGGGTGCTATTTTCGTAGAATGTAATATGTAAATCCGTGTCGACGCCTGAAATTGAGATAAGCCGTGGCATCCGATGTTTTGCGTACGAGAAAAGGTGCGAAAAGCAAATCATCCTACCTGCTACCCTCCTCTAGGTCATTCACAAGTGTTCTTTGTTTCTTCCATTTTTTTCTCGAGATCATGTTCACAAAGATTAGCCGTTTGAAGACCATTTTTAGTACTAGACCAGTTTTAGTACTTTTAAAAATGTTTTTAAAGATCTTGATAAAGAAAAAAAATTAACACCTCCTACCTGCTAATTATTTATCAGTATCATTTTCTTCGCGTTTGTTGATTTTCATTCTGCAAACATGATGTAGAATATGGAGGAGTAAAACTGAGTGCGATGTAAAATTAAATTCTAAAACCTGATACCAGGTAGGAATAAAAATCATCAAGTATGAAGAAAAGAATACTGATAAATAATTATCAGTTAGGAGGTGCTGATTTTCCTTTTTTATCAAGATCTTCAAAAACATTGTTATGTAAAACGATTATGTTTTCCTCGCTTTCCGGGGGTAGTTTGGAGCAGCAAAGCAGGTTGGTGGTTGTTACTTTATGCACGCATGCGCGCTCGTTACTTCGCCTCACGCGCAGTGTTTTGCGCGGTACTTATCCCTTCAAACTAACCTCAAATCTGAGATGTAATATCATGAGAAACCTCGGAAACCATACTCTTATTACATAAAATACCGTGTGTACTGATGCAGTGAAGTTTTTTTTACGGTTTCACGTGTTTGCAAAAACTCACGCTCGGCCGAAAAAATACTAGTTCGTCGCCTTGGTGCACAGTATACTATTGAAAACTATCAAAAACTTTTGTTCTGAACTTTAATGATACTAGTGCTAAAAATGATCTTTATTAGGCAAACTTTTGTGAACGTGATCTCGAGAAAAAGAATGAAAGAAAGAAAGAGCATTTGAGAATGACCTAGATGAGGGTAACAGGTAGGATGATTTGCTTTTCGTATACTCATATTACTTATCATATGATTCTACATACGTGTATTGCATTTTGATAATAATAATTGATGAGACTTTTCATGTTCTTTGAATCTGGATAATTTGTTGTTGATGTTGATATTGGATCTCTTTGAATGTGATAGATTCCCGAAGAATTTTCCCTATTTTTTAAACATTATTTTTACAATTTTTCAATGATTTATTCGGCAAGTTTTTGATTTTCTTGATAAATTAGAAGAATTAACTGATAACTGATTTATGTTAATTTTTTATGTATTTCGTGCATATTGATGATTTGATGATTTTTTTAAAGATTGCTTGTTGTCCCTCTTCAGGTCTTTCGAAGCATTTATCATTATTTAAATTATTTATCGTCTATTTTGTAACATTTTTTGATAGTTTTATGATTGTTGATGAATTTTTAGTTTACGACTACTAGCTCCTACAATATTTGTGATAGATGGTTGAAGTGTTGAGATAAATGTTGAACAGCCATAGTGTACTTGAGGAAAAATGTGTGGAAGTTTTTCTTTTTAGAACCCCATGCGGGAAGCTTTTCTTGCAGTCTGATTTTCCTCTAGATGGCTTAACCTAATGCTCTTCACATTATCGAATTACGATGAGGAATGAAATTCGCTATGTTATATCCATCTATTTTTATATCAGTGGTTAAAAAATAGGAAAAATTAAGAAATTTGATGAGTTGACAGATGTCTTATGAGTTTCCAGATAATTTTTACAATTTGATTGTAAACTTTTGAAGATAGCTAAAATTGTAACGCACGTGGATCTGGAAGTTGATCATAACTCTGTAGCGCAATAAGAACCAGTTCTCTAGATTGTAATTGGAGCTGATGTTGGATGAAATTCTGTTTATATGAATTTGCATAATAAATGAAGCCTTACACAATATCTCCGTACTTATCTACACTTGACTTTTTACATAAACATTCGTAAATTAGTTTCTTTAATTAGAAACGTGTGTTATAAACTTATGCAATGAACAGCTGGTGGGGCTCCACAAAGTTCAAGGCACCACTAATTGGGTTCGAAATGCGTCTAAATTATAATTGAAGCGGATATCGAAACTAACTGTACTTTCCATAAATACTGAGAGAAACTCTTTACTAGTTACTTGTATGTACTATTTATATCAAAAGGAAGCTAATATAAATTTGTAATCAATCCTCGCTAGATTGGTTCAGGAAGTCAGATTTTTAAATATTTTGTTGATACTGGAATTTTATTATGATCAATAGACAATTTAGTTGTCTTTTATTCTACATTTATTTTCATAACTTTTGAAGGTATTTCATAATTTAATTGTGCTTTTGTTCATGTGTTTTGGTGATAAAGAAGAAGAATTTCATATAGTTGGTTGATATGTGATGAAATTTGTAGTGAAGAACAAGTTACCTATTTAGAAAATGTTCTGGATCAACAAATAAGCATGTACGGTAATTTGTATAGTAGATTCAGAAACTGGTTCACTGGTCTTTCTGGTCGAGTGAAGCTTTGGTAAATATGTTTTGTTGATCAGAGACTGAAATAATAACCAGTGATCAACCCTGTGGGATCAAGAAATATAAATTAAAAGCCATTGACCGAGTTAGGTTAACTGTTATTCCTATATAACTTAAACAAACGATCAAGCTGGGGGTTCAGACATGAGTTTCGCTGATCAAATACAAGAATCCTAATGATTAAAATCTCATTGATTCTAGGTTCAAAAAATCCTACAAGTGATAACAGAATCTGTTCCTAATGAATGAGAGGAATGGATGGAACTGAAGCCAGTAGCAGAATTTCCAGAAATCCCCAGAAGTCGATGGGAACCGTAGTGGCTGGGTATTCGCATATTGTACGAACAATTAGGTGAAAGGCGCTCCCACAGATCTCATGCTGACTGTGTGCATAGAAACGCATGTGTTGGTAGTCTCCTAGACTGGATCATTTAATATACCTAGCTAGGAGCCTACCTACCGCCCGGCAATGTAGGAGTTACTACATCATGAACTGCTGGGTGAGAGACCAGTCGAGCAAAACACACCTCGTGTTCGCCCAAGGGGACTAATCTAGCTGGTAGTTTGATGTGGCGATGATGCCGCGGTAGTAACCTTTAGGAAACCCATGGTGCATACTGTGGTCGCTTCTCGCCTCCACGTATCTACAACAATATCGCCTTTTACACCCACTGCATACAACATTTACCATCGATTGGTCTGATCAGCCACGTGATCAATGATCATCCATGTCAATGCGATTATCAGTATTTTCTCGCCTGTCACCGTTTATCTTTTCCAGTTCAGTGCCTGCAATTTTATTTGAAGTCTATTTAAATTCGCTGACGATCCATCAAAACTAACTACATCGTCCTGAAATCAACTGTAGGTCAACTAAAGCTTCAGGAGGAATAAATGAATGACAACTGAAGCTCCATGAAGCTTCCTTTTGGTAGAATGAAGCACTAGAAAGTTTTTTTGAATCATTCCAATAGAATCTGAATGTAAACCAACTCTAGAGCAATTGAAGTTCAAGAAAACTTCTTCAAAGACTAGAATGAATTTGATGAAGTTCATTGAACATTAGCTGAATATATTTTGAGTAGCTTGAATAAAAAACTAAAGATATGTCAGTTTTTAATGGTAATCTGAAGCTATATGAAGTTCTTCGACAAGTTCAAGTAATGCCCTTGAAGGTCAACTGAACTTACATGAAGGTTCTGAAGTTTACTTAAATACCGTTTTTTGAATATCATCACGCAGTTTTTTAATTATCGACTAAAGACTTGTGTATTTCGCGGAAAATTAATTGATTTCAGTCAATTTCCTTGAAGATCTACGAAATCACTTGCAGGAAAATGAAACTATACAAGTTTCGTTGGAGATCAACTGAATTTCTATCAAGCTTTGCCGAAATGAATTGAGGCTCTATGAAATTCATTACACTCATGCAGGTTACTGGAGGTTTATGATGAACTACGAATGCCAGCGAAGAATTTTTTGAAGAATAAAGCAGTCCTATGAAATTCTACATAATTTAAAAAATCTTTCTTATTTTTTTTTCAAGCTTTATTATGCAATTCTTTGGAAATCAACTAAAGCCCTATGAAGCTTTTCCAAGATCAGCGTATATGGTACGTCAGTTAAAAATAAAATGAAGATTTTTAAAGATATTTGCAGATCAAAAGAAGTACTACGATGTTATTTTAGTGTTAAATGAAGGTATCTGCGGTTATTTGGAGATTGAGTGAAGCTCTTTGAATTGATGCGTTGATCGATTGAACTGATTTTAGAAGTTTAATTTAACTTCTATAATGTTCTTCCAAAATAAATTAGGTAAATCGAAATTGCAAAAACTTCCTACATTTGATTAGAGCTCAATGAAGTTTAATGAGGTCTGTTAAGGTAATCTTCAATCTAAAATCGCTGACATTTTCGAAAGATTCATGATATTCTGTGAAGTATATTGAAGTTTATTTTGATATGCTAAAGTTTTTTTTTATTTCCTACTGGGCGTGATTGAAGTTTTCTCCAGTTATTAGAACTTTATTTGAAATCCATCGAGTTTAGTAAAGTATATTCTGTAGTTTTGTAAATAGTTTAACAATCGATTTGATAATCTTTGCAAATCAACAGAAGGTCTGCGAATTTTTCAAGATGAAAGTTCAAGCTCAATGAAGTTTTTTAAGAATCAACTGAATCTCTATGAAGTTTTTAAAAGACGAATCAGAGTTGCATTATTTGACGAACAACTGAAGGAATATTATGTTCTGTGAAGATATACTGAGAAATGAAGCTGGATAAAGTTTTTTTGTGGATCCAATACAGATTTATAAAACTCTCACAGTACACTTCAAGCAATTATAGGTATGATGAACATATGAACAAAATCTGCCTATGGTACTTTATTTGTATGACTTTTTTCTTCAAAAAATGAAAGCACAGAAATCGCAGTTGATCCTGTTCCCGAAACATCTTCGAATCAAATTTTCAGATTGTTAATTATAATTATTATGGTGACCGCTAGGGTGGTCCAAAAATGCATTGGAAATATTTTTTCTTTTAGTTTTTATGGGGACACTCCAGAAATTTGATCGAATCTACAAAAAAATAAATCCATTCTTCTTGTTTGAAAAAAATGATATTTAGAGGTGTCGCAAGCCCCATGAAGTTTAACACGTTTTTCCCATAAGAAAAAAAGAAGTTCATTTCATTATCATCAAAATAATAAAATAAATTTATTATCATTGTTAATATTGTTCTCTTTGCTTAATTGGTAGAATGTTGCGGATTTTTTTGAAGTTTTCAACTGTTTGTCTATTTTTCATTAGGCGTGACTCAATAATTAATTAGATTTAGCAAAAATAATTGTTTGAACAAATTATCATTGTTTATGACTATCTTCATCTATATCAGTGCTTGATAGTTGCGGTTTTTGGCCATTTTCACCTTTCTGTCCTTTTTTTCACTTAGTGAGGCAGTAATTGAATAAAGTTAACAACAACGTCGTTTGAATAATTTAACATTGTTTATAACTATCTTTTCTTAGATAAGTACTAGAAAGTGGCGGTTTTTTCTAAAATCTTTAAATTTGCATCGCCTTTTTATTTATGAACAAATAATAAGTGAACCACAACAAAAATGATTTTTCGAATGGTATTGTTGTTCTATGTGAATTATTTTTGCTTTTTTCCCAATGCTTAAAAAAATTAATTTAAAGAAAAAAATCTATTTTACACAAGAGGCAGGAATCGATATTATATTGTTCAAATAACTTTGTTGTTAACTCTAATTAATTATTACCTCACTAAGTGAAAAAAGGGCAGAAAGGTGAAAATTGCCGAAAAACCGCAACTATCAGGCATTAATATATACGAAGGTAGTCATAAACAATGATAATTTGTTTAAACAATTATTTTTGCCAAATCTAATCAATTATTAAGTCACGCCCAATGGAAAATCGACAACCAGTTGAAAATTCCAGAAAAACCGCAACATTCTACCAATCAAGCAAAGAGAATATTATTAACAATGAAAATAAATTGTTTAAACAATTATTTTGTCAAATTGGATTCATTATTACTTCACTCCAAATGAAAATTGGACAAAAAGCCAGAAATTGGAAAAAAACGCATTTTTCCAGCATTATTCTGAATAATGCTATAAAAATGCGGGAAAATGTGAAAAAACTGCGTCTTTCTAACTCTATTCTATGAGAAAATTGCTAAAAACAATAATAAATTGTTTAGAAAAGGCATGTGAACATCTAATCATCAGTATGAAATGTTCTTTAATGTGCCAGAAATAATTTTCACTGAAAAAACCGTAAAAAAATTCATAATTACCGCGAAAAACTCGCAAAACCCATTTTTTCACTTATGGGGTTTCTTTGGGGCCCTATAAAACAGACTTATTGTGTTGGTATTTGAAAAGTGATATTTTGTTCGTATTCTGTGGCTAATTGTGAAGAGAACTGTTGAGTTTCAACTCGATTGAGATAATATTGAGGATTCTGAATAAGATTTACAAAAACGTCTTTTTTTCTTATGGGAAATACATGTTGAACTTCATGGGGCTTGCGACACCCCTAAATATAATTTTTTTTCGATACAAAATAAAATTGATTTATTTTTGTGCGGATTCGAACAAATGTCTGGGGTGTCCCTATAAAAATTTAAAAAAAATGGTTGGACCACCCCAGTGACCACACATGTAAAACTCTTTTTTTCATTTGATTCAAAATGATAATTTGACACATATATATCACTGAAATTTTCGTCCAAGCATCGTAAGTTTGTTAACAAATGGATTATATATAGTCCATTTTACAACAAAATAATAAAATCTTAATCAGATGCTAATGGCATCAGTGTATCAAATATAATAAAAAACTGAAAATTTGATGTAGAGATATTTTGAGAACAGGATCAGCTGTTCAAATCAAACTGATCAAACTTCTGTGAAGTTTTTAATATAAAATTGAACTCTATGCAATTTTTTGAAGATCAACTGGAGTTCTAAGCAGTCTAATGATGTTTCATTGAAGCTGTAAAAAGTTATCTGAAGATTAAATGCAACTCTGTAAAGTATTCCGAAGAATTTTTGATGTCCTTTGAAAATCATTAAATCTGTCAAGTTATTTCGTGATTAGTGGAATATTTTCAAGTTTCTTTGTTATCTTGTAAGATTCGGTCAGGAGTTACAAAGATTATTTGAAGTTCCGATTAGTTTATCAAAATTCCGAAGATCAATTTTAGCTTTATGAAGTGGTTTGGACATCAACTAAAGCACTGTTACGTTCGATGGAGATTGAATAAAGCTTTGTAAAGATATGGAAGATAAAATTAAGAATCATTAATTTTTTCCGATGAAATACAGCTCGTTGAAGTTCTCTGACAATAAAATGAAGCTCTACGAAGGGGTTTGAAGATCAATCTAAACTTAATGAACCCTTTTGATGATTATGAGATGATTTGATGATTATGAGTCTTGTGAAGTCATTCTAAACTACACAGGTCCCTTCAATATTTGTTGCACTCTAAACTTCGATTACAGACAAATAAAATATTTTGAAGTCCAAGAAAACTTCTTGAAGTTCATTGGAATAAATTTGTATTGCAATGATGAAATTTTGAGGAACCATCCGCGTCCCGTTGTTTATCTCTATTCTCTCATATTTTCTCTCCATTCTTGTCGGAAGTAACTTTCTGATTCAAAGGGTTAGTGATTCAAGGACGCGCTCGATCGAGTCTTAAAAACTGAAAGTGCATCGAGATGGTAAAATTTTTCTTCTCAAGGCATGAACCTATCGGTATCGATTAGTTGAGTACCATGGGTCATGGCTGATCGATTCCGTACTCTGAAGTATCCAACCATTATATTCAAGTACCCAACGATCCATTTCGCTCTTCCGCAGTGAAAGCGGCCCGTGGCATTGAAGCTATTAGTAGCGATCGCTAGACGTTTTTCCTGACCTTTCACCCCAAAATGATCGCACCCAGCATCCGCGCACATGTTCTATCCAAGAAGTTCACTTTCCGCCCGCGGAGGTGAGAGTCCATGGGAAGCTTCTGCCCGCTACCTTACCACTCACATATACAAACACAGTTATAAGTTTCTATTTTACAAGACGTTGCGTCTAATCTATTTACTACTCGATAACTGATCCTCCTCGCTGTAAATTCTATATGCAAAATGCAATGGAATAAGTTTCTGATAGAGAAGATAGGTAACGTAAAAAATATAAACACATCAAATCATATAGGAGCAAGTATTTTTCTGATAGTTAACAATTCAAAAAGACGAGAGGTCGCGCAGTGGGACAGAAAAAGTTTTCTTCTTGACAAATTATTCTAAAATTAACCATTTTAATTTTTATAATTCAAGAAGCAAATGCATACGTCTCAGCCATTTCACGCTCTAAACACATCGTTCCTTTAACAAAATTTATCAAAAAATTTTCGACAATAAATAATATGTACGATTTTTTAATACCTAACGACAATTGTTACTTGTTTCAATACATTTGATATGCAAATACAGATTCTCCTAACTAAATCTTCAACCGGCATATTTCGTTTTTTCAACATAACCAATTTAAAAATAGCCATAGAAATTGTTCGTTCAGCATGATATTTTATAAACCAACAGTAAGTATTTTTTATAAAAAAATTCACGACTTGACTAATTGTCAACGAATGGATGTTGTTTTTTGTAACGAAATCAACTGCCAGTGACTTAAAATGAACCTTATTTATTAGAAGACTTTATAAGGTGACAATGTTTGTTCTTTATTTGAATACATTTGATAAAAAAAATACAGATTTTTGTCAAACTTCAACCAACAGATCATGTTTTTTCAACCGCATCAATGCTAAATTACTTGGAAAAATCCTTCCCTTATTATACTTTATTAACGAACCAAAATGGTGCACTTCACAAACAAATTCACAACTTGACTACATGTCAACAAACAGATGTCTTTTTTTTCGAAATCGACTGCCAATGACTTATGTAGAAAGGACCTTATTTGTCAGGAGACTTTGCCAGGTGAAAAAATTAGTAATTTATTTAAATAAATTTGATACAAAGTTACAAATACAAAGTAAATATTAAAAGGGCGCTAAATTCAGAAGACAAGCTCGGCAGCTAAGGTCACTATAGACATGAAAAGTTAAATTATTTCAAGAACTGCTCACTCTTCAAAAATAACGAGATTGCGGATTTTTGAGTGAAATTGTTAATGAGAAAAATCGATTGTGGCTCATTGATAAAGTTATACAAGAAAGGTATATGATCAAGTGATCCAAAGTTAATTCCGTTTGAAAAATAAACTCTGCTGGTTGAAAATTGACAAAAATCTGTATTTGTTTATAAAAGGTATTCAATTAAATAACAAATGACGTCACCTGAGAAAGTTTCGTAATCGATAGGGTTTTTCTGATCCATTGGCAGTCGATTTTGAAGAAAAACTACATGCATTTGTTGAAATGTAGCTAAGCTGTTAATTTGCTTATAAAATTGATTGTAAAATAAAGAATTATAGTTCAAACAATTATCATAAGGTAAGAATTTTTCTAAGTCATTTAGAGTTAATTCCGTTGAGAAACGGAAATCTGCTGGTTTAAAATTGACGAAAATCTGTATTTGCTTACAAAATTCAATAAAATAAATAGCGAATATTGTCGCCGATCAAAGTCTTCTAATAAGTGAAGTTATTTATAGAATGTTCATAAGGTAAACAATTATAGTTGGTTGGTAGCAGATACAATTTCATAAGAGAAGGATTGACTTGAGTATTAAAAAATTAATTATCAGTTGCTATCAGGTATGAACAAATTGTACACATTATTTATTCTTGACAAATTTTTGATTAATTTCGTTCGAGAAACGAAGTCTTGAGAGCACGAAATAGTTACAATATATATTTGCTTATTGAATTTGATTATAAAATGAAAAATTTCTTTGAATTTTAGGAAATGATTCTTACTTGATTTTTACATGATTTTTAAACATGATTTTAAAAAATGATTTTTACGTACATCACGAACAAAAAATTGAAAAATAAAGTCTCTCAGTATTTTTAATCTTGAAGTAGATCTTTCACTCAATTATTTGTTATTATACAGAAGAAATTTGATGCTGTCATGGGAAATGTGTTCACCTTTTTTAGGTTCGAAAATAATAAGAAAAATTGTATGTAAATTTAACACAAAAAAGAAACAACTGAGCCTGACGAATGATTTTATTTAATTAGGATTATTTACCAGTAATCAAAGTATATAAAAAAATCGGAATAAAAAAAACGTTTAAGCTTTGTTTTTAATTTGGAAAACTTTGCCAAATTCTATAATACACCTCAGACTTAAAAATAAAAAAATAACAGAATAAAAAAACAGTAGCAACAACAACATACTTTATTATTGTGGCCAATAAACTCAGATGTTGAGTCAGCATCAATAAATCATTGGCGCTACAAAATAGTAACATTGTATTATTAGATTTTGCTATTGACGTTAGTTCAAAGGTGTCTCATCCGAGTACCAACGAGCCAAGTGCTGCTTAACTTAGGCATTCGAACAAGAAACCTTAAACAATTCCATGTGTCCAAGCGGACATGTTTCTTCACGTTTAAGTTCTGCTTTGTTGATTATTTTTCACAGAAGAATTTTTTTCTATTTTCCCTTTCAATTTGTAAGCACTGGGTGGAACATTGAGCAAAAGTGGATAATCTACAAGCGTTGGTGTTTCAGCAAATCGTGAAGTCAAATCGATGGGATTATGGAATATTTCCTCACAGTGGCATTCTGCTCACGACTTTTGCCCCGGGAGGTGAGAGTGGCTCCCAGTTCAAGCAAAGTGAATAGAGCGAATAGGATACGTATGCATTCGTCTGAAAGGTGCATACTTCGTGCATCTTGTTTGTCCGCCCATCTGGCTGCCTGACTGCGAAGGTAGCTTTTAAGTCTATTATTACACAACGAAAACGTTTACGAGAATTGGAAAGCAGATTCACATCTGAAAAAAAATTTAAATCGATAAAAAGCAGTCACTTTTCCATAATATGCGAATCCTCAAATAGGAACTTCTTCACCCTTTCTTCAAAGACAATCTTCAATTCTATAAAATTCTTCATCTGTGAAATTCATAAATTCGAGGTAAGAGAACGTAATAAAATGATATCTTCCTGACTAATAAAGTGTGAGACTAGTAAAGTGTTAGATCCAAGCATGTTGTGATAATCGAAATATAAAAAATATTAGGATATTATACCCTAAATCAGGGGTCTCCAAAAGTAGATCCTGTATCTACTAGCGATCCCAGGCCAGTAGGTCAGATCTACCAAGCTCTGACCCAGAACTGTCAAAATCCTTTACCTGATTCGAGCCGCTTGAAACCCTTTGAAGAAAAAGGGTCCTCCATGTTCAAATTTCAGAACTGAGCTCTTCCAACAGGGATTTTTTCCCGAGAGGTCATAAATTTTCTCTCAGTTTTCCTTCGAAAAAAAATGGTAGATCTTGAAACAGGTGGAGCGATCCTGGGTCACGCTGCACTTGTCGATTGTGGAGACCCCTGCCCTAAATAGTTCAATAAGATTAGAAAAAATTCTTAAAGGTCAGACCATGTTCACTATATGTTTTGGGGTCGCTGAATCCGAATCCGAGGTCTGAAAACCCCAGCACGTCAAGGTCCTGACATAACCTCAATAAACCTCATAAAATTTTTTTTTAGTCCGGGGGTCAGACCATGTTCATTACATGCTTTTGGGGTCGTTGGATCCAAATCCTGTAAATCCGAGTCTCTGTATCGTAAAACGCTTGCGTGTGCCTGCCATGACGGCATCAAAGCCGTAATCCAGGGACTTAGCCGGATCCTAGTCTCACTCCGTTGCCCGCCGTCACCGCGAGGAGGTGCCCTAGATGCAGACACACGTAAGTCGGATGAATAAATTTCACGAGTTTCTTTGAAAATCAAAACCCTGACGTGCTAGAGTTTTTCAGACTGTGGATTCAAATTCAGCAACCCTAAAAACATACAGTAAATATGGTCTGACCTTCAGAACTGAAAAAATGTTCATGAGGTTTTTTTGAAGTTATGTCAGAACCCTGACGTCTGGGGTTTTTAGACCTCGGATTCGGAATCAGCGACCCCAAAAACATATACTAAACATGGTCTGACCTCCAGACCCAATCAAATTTTGTTTTTTTGAGGTTTCTTGAGGTTATGTCAGAACCCTGACGGGCTGGGGTTTCTAGACCTCGGATACGGATTCAGCGACCCCAAAAACATATAGTAAACATGGTCTGACCTCCAGACTCAAAAAAATACTAAAATAATCCAAATCGGAAACTAAATTCATGCAAGTTATACCTTCTTTTTTGATCAAAATCATTTTAGCAAAGGCACGTTTATAGCCATTGGATTCAACATGTAAAATTTCTCCTTCATCCCGATTTATAAAACTGGAGTTATGATATTCTTCATTTCAGCTGATATTATTCCTATGTTTTTTGACGCGGATTCATAGCAGAAGTATCGTTTGGCCGATGTAAGCCTTTCCGCAACGACAGGATATTCTGTATACAACATTACATTGATCCAAGGTATCAAGTCTATCCTTCCTTCATTTAACAATTTCATCAAATTTAATATTGACTCCAAAAAAAAGTTCTGACATCAGTTTCATTCAAAAGTATTTTTATATTATGTCAAATTTTACCCAGGAAGAAAATTGAAATGATTGGTTTTTAGTTTTGAATAGTTCTACTGTTATTGCCACCGACGTTAATGATGTTAGATTTTCCGGTAGTTCACTTAGTCTTTTTGATATGCTTATCAATACAATTATTAGGGTACTTCTTTTAGAATGAAAGATTTTCAACCAATATAAATTTTCTGAGTGAAATGAAACGTCTACTAAAAGAATCGTTGAATTAACAATATTTTTGACGAATCCAATTTTGTTTTATATGGGATGCTTTGAATAATAATTTGAATACCTTCCTGAATAAGTTTGCTCAAAAACCCAATTAGTTTTTATTTCAAATAGCCAATTGAATTATTTTATTCCGTTCAAACGGTAAAATGTAGACTGTTGTGATAAGAATTAAAAAGTGAAACGATCAACTCTATTTCATTCTCAGGAATAATCAAAGAGGATTCATCAACATAGCGTACATATATTAGAACATCATAATTTATTTCACTGAATACTTCGGATTCTAAATCTTGCATCAGGATTTCTGATAGGATATAGCTGAAATTGGTGAACCCATAGATATTCCGTGTGTTTGCTGGTAAACGTTATTATTAAATTTGAAGGAGGCTTTATCCATAAAAAAAGAAGTGCCTTTCTTCAATTCATAGATAGAATTTTTTTTATTTTTCTTTACATAATTCTATCTAGAATCTATGGGTTATAGAGAACAAGTTCTAAAAAAAACGTTAGTGAAGAGTGATGTGACGTCAAGTGATACCATATTGTAATAATCTGGAATCATAATGTTTTTGATATTTTCTTCAAATTCAAATGAGTTTTTTTGTATCACAAGGATAATATGGTAAAGAATCAGAAATAATTTTGCTGAAGATCTTAGCTAGATAATAAGTAGGAGTGCCTACGGAAGATACAACTGGTCTGAGCGTACCGTTTTGTTTTTGTAATTTAGGAAGTCTATACATTCTAGCAATGTTAGTATTTACCGTGAGTGAGTCTGCTCTCTTTGTTCTGAGACAACATGTTTGTATCTCACACTTCAATATTTTTACATTCTCATCAGAGAAGGTATTAGATTTGTGTATAATTTGATCCCCTCCGTTTTTGTGAAACGTCCACGTTTTGAGACATTCTGAAACCCAAAAAACAGGTTTTTGCGGATGTGTCTGTATATCTGTATGTGGGTGTGTATGTATATGCAGATTTTTATTTTGTTAGTACGATGACTTTTGAAAGAATTGATAGATTGGATTGGGCTTTGTTATACTCTTGAAGTGTCCTGAAATGAAGGTCAAGTTCGTTAGCCAGCGATTTTGGACAAAAATTCCAAAAGCGAACGCTTTTTCAAAATTTTTGAGACCACTTTTTATCAAGTTTGAAAATTCTATATGCAGATATTCGTTTCAATTTCAAAGAACTGATTTAAAAATAAAATTAGTTAGATGTTTGGACAAATGCCACAAACCACGGAAAAAGTTAATGAACAAAATTTGTTCACTCAGAAAAAAGCTACACATTTTTTATTAATCATTTTTTGATAAGATGCGTAATATTTGTTTCAATCGTGAACAATAACATTGATAATAATGAAAAATTGTGGAAAAATGAGGCAAGGTACGAAAAAAGATTAATAGACCAAAGTTATGCAACCAAAAAAGATCTACAAATTTCTTATAAACTTTTGTTATAAAAATACATTCAAAGTAAACAAATTAACTATTTCTAAAAACGATACACGTTACAATAAAATTTTATTTAACAAAATTTTTCGCCTAAATTACATTTACAAATTTTCTAAGAACCACTTTACGCTAGGATACATATTTTTGGTTCAAATCGTAAAAAATAACATTGAACATAAACAAATTACAATTTATGGAAAAACGACACAAGTTGCAATAAAATGAATAATAACAAAATTGTTTTATAGGATGCACACTTTTTTCAATTATAAAAACAAGAGAAAAAAAATACGTCTGTTTTTAATATAAATGCATATCATGAATTGTAATAATATAAATTTATTGAAATGATACATTTTTCAGGGTAGCCGACAGTAAATTTTGATGCAAACTATGAAACAAATATCAAATTAATCATGATAAATTCAATTCGTACTTCATTTTACAATATCTAAATAAGCAATCACAGGCCGACGCACAAAAATAAATGTAATATACATTTAATATAATAATGTTGAACATATAATGTAGAAAATTTCGCAATTTGAAAAATATCGAGTGCGAAGCACGAGGTATGTGATGAAAATGCATATTCGTTAAAGCCGAAGGAGCTCCAACAAAAGAGAATTCACAATCACCAAATTACAGTTGTCGATACTTCGCCCTTCAATTTTGAAAGTTTTGTGCACAAATGTGGCGGAAATACAAAGACCAAGTGCGTAGTGCGAGGTAAATACAGTGTCGAGCGCGAAGCGCGAGAACCAACAGTCGCCCGGCCTAAGCGCGCTCAAACTTGCGAGCAAACTTGATCGATTATCCTTTCAAATAAATTGGGTTACCAGTCTGGAAGATGTCCTTTTATTAGGTTCTCTTCCCTCAAATTCATAAATTCGAAGTTTTCCTAGGCGTGAAAAAGAACTTTTTTTTTCTTCGCGTAAATTCATCTATTTAATAAAGAATAAATGTGTCAGTAGTTGGCCACCATTGAGAATTTCAAAATCAGACCAGCGTATAAACAATTCATATTTCTAGTGATGATAATTTTTATTTCGTTATTCAGTGGATATTTATTGCTGTCATACCCCTATTGGGGACATCACTCCTGCGCTTGAGCACTTTAAGCAAGATTACTTTTTCTAGCTGTCGCGCTTGCGCATTTCGAATCAGAATTACTTTTGAGGATTGCCGAAAACATAACTTAATTTCATTATGAGTTGATGCTCGACAGACTGATTGTGAGTAGTGAATATTGATGGGACAAACTCAAAGTGATGAATTACCATAGTTGACTGATAATTCGCCATAAATTACCGATAAATTTCCATAAATTACCGGAAATTTTGGAAATTTTTTGATACCTAAAACTTCCGGTAATTTCACAATTTTTTATTAATTTCCGGAAATTTTATGAATTTTTGTATACTTGAAATTTCCGATTATTTATCAACTTTCCATCAATTTCCGGAAATTTGTGGATTTTGTCCAATAAGCTTTGTATACATTACATTTCCAGAAATTTCTCGTAATTTCTGATATTCGAAAATTTTCGGTAATTTTTGGTAATTTTACCATTCATTTCAAAACATTTGCGGAAAACTTATTTTTATTGTTTCTCAAATCGGAAATTCCCTGGATTTGTTATAAAAAAATATCGCGTGCAACAGGCGCTGAAAGTTGGCAGTTGCATTTCTTGTGAAGTTTACAGTACTTGCGGGTACCTTGAAGCGTCTGCGGGAAGTCGACATGTAGGGGCGCCTTACTGAAAAGCAAAAAAAGGCAGAAATCACCATTGTTTTTTGTGCCACTTTTATAATAATTTATAATAATTACTATTATTATGCGAAAAACTGTTAATCTCGATATTAATCTCTCCAGAAAAAAATTTATTAATATATTAAGAAATTAATCCGACTCAATCCATTCCAGTCCGAACCAAATTTTCAATCCAAATGAATCGGAATAAATCCTAACTCGGATTGACCTGCTAATTCATAGAAAAAGGATTTTAAATCCTTGCGTTTACACAATAATATGTTGCAACGTTTAAAGTTTTACGAAATAATTTTGAACTATTCATAGTTTGATAAACGCAGATAATTAATACATTGCTGACGCTTTATATAATGAGAAAAAATTCTTTTGATGTAAGAGAATACATTTTTTTGCATAGTTACGAATCCTGGAAGGACAAACAAATTAATCCTCACAAAACTTTTATTTGCTTTGGAAGTATATAGCTTATAGAGTACAATATGCTTACGGAGTACTATTTTAATTAAATTCCTGCTGGTTTCGTTTGTTCAATAATAAAAACATTTACATTGTTTTAAAAAAATGATCGTAGAGGGCGCCTACATGCCTGAGGGGGGCGCCTGATGAGGTGGGCGCTGGCGGGGTTTCCCGCATCCCAACCTATGGCCAGTCCGCCACTGATTTTATATTCCTTCTCGGTGGCAGAGTGAATTTGGCGAGGTCCATCCCCAACCAGACCCTTCCCCCTTTCCAGGAAACTCGCACGTTTTTTGGGTATTTTCTCTCGGGAGTAGAAAGACTTCGGCGACACTCATCCCTCATTCACACGCTTCCCCCTTTCAATTCCCCTTATTTTGATATCCCTTCTCGGAGGAGGGACTTTTGATAACGGCCACCCCTTTGTCACAGACTCTCCCCTTTCCAGCAATCTTATTTTGATATCCCTTCTCGGGGTAAAGTTACACCCCCCCCCCCTTTTCAACGGGGGGTGTTTTTCTCGTAAAAAATCCACTATCTAAATAAACATTAAGAAATTACGTAAATTTGAGAAATTAGTAACAAAAATTGATATCTCGGAAATCATTCGAAATATCTATTTGAAGGTTTCATGGAACTTTATCAGTTCGTGTCAAAGCATTAAAGTCACCCTGAGTTCTTAATCTCAGGTTGTGAGAACTGTCGCCTCGGGCTTGAGTCTGAAAGCTTTAAGCTTCTGCAGAGGAATAGATATCACGCACGCGTTTCGTCGCGGTCGTCGACAGACGGTAATTACGTATAAAGATAATTAAGTTACCGTAGCCGCACGTACGTCTCGGTGTTGTGACAGGATAGCATTTGAAAGCAGCCACTCGACTCCAAGTCCAGAGGGAACTCGTTTTCTACGACGGGGGGTCTTCTCAGCTACGTATTCAGACTCGTTTACGAATTACATGACGATTATGAACTTGGGAGCATCGTTATTTGCTCCTCGGATCTCGATCGTTCGATCATGTATTTCAAAGATCCGCACGACTAGTGAAGGAGCTTGTAATATGTGTATTTGTCTGATGGTTATGGAATGAAGGAGAGACTTAGCAGCAACTTTAGAGTGCTTCAGATTATTTGGATCAGGTCTCATTTCTATCTTACTTTTTAAGAAAGGCTCGATCTACATTTCTAGTGTCAAACGGAGATATTGAAGAAAACATAGTAATTTTTAAGTTATAATAGGTATAGTAAAAATTACGGCAGAAATGGACTCCGCTATTTCATTTCAATACATGCAAACAATGAAATCGTAGCTGATAGTTTTTTTCAAAATATCTTCAAATGAAATTTTTTATCCACTACCCTCCTTATTATAAGAAATACAACTGAATGAAATTAATATGTCAATCTCAGCTTAGCCCAGAACCAACAAAACGGATGTGGTGATATGATGATCCCTCTTATTATTTTTTTTCCAGGCAAAGAATAAACTTTTTTCATGAAATTAAATGTGTTGAAAGGATATCTGAACTACAGCTTTCTTCAGCCTACTTGAATACGTAGCATCTTCAATCATCTTGATTTTGCATTTTCCACCAAATTTTAGAAATTCTTTGTGAATTGATTCACCAGGTTGCTATGATCAAAAATTCAGCCCATTGGTGTTCAAGAAGTACATACATTATTTAATACGTGCGAAATCTAAGTGATCTTTCAAGGCTTTGGAATACGCTATGCTTGGACATTTTTGTCTAAATCAAGATCAACTTCTCTTGTAGAAAATCAACAGTTCATAAGTTAGTCCATGGTCCTAAAGGAAGAGAGAAAAGGCAGTAGTCTGAAACGTCCCACATTTTTATGAATCTCGGGATGAAGAAGTCTGTCTGTTATTATTCCAAAAGTTTCCGACTAGCATTGCCCTGCAAAGCCTCGCCTTAATAATTATTTAGGAGGAGCTTACATTCTTTTGTCCAGATAAGTACTTTTTTGCGACCAAGAAGAGAGACTAGAACAGTTCAAAACAGATGGTTGACATTAGCTCAGGACTTGTCCAGGAAATATATATTTCTGAACTGCGAAGATATCATCATCTTATTTGAAAACCGGAGGGCTTACAGTGATTTAACATTGCTTCGAATACTTCTTTTTTTTTGCACATAAAACAATACTTATTATAGTTCCTTTTCAAATCCCCATAGGTCCTACTCATTATGACGCAGATGTTTTACTTCTTAACGATCTTTCAAGTCTGATATTTTCATAGGATTCTTTTATTTGAGGTGCTGCACACATTATTATACATCTATGGAGACTATTCAACCCGGCTTTTTTTTACCAGAAATATCACCTTCAAGATGAAGAATTCGCTCTCTCACAGGCTGATTAGATTCTAAATCTGAATTATCAACAGCAAATTCTAATTTGGGTTAATGGATTTTGTGGAAGTATTGTCATACCAATTTAGAAGCAATCCCCGACCACTATTAGCCATAACTATAATGGCGATATTGCCAATCAGATGTCAATTGTTTTGGTGATGATATTGATGATGATGATGATATTGTCAATCAGTTTTGAATTGTTTCTCAGTATTTTCCCAAAAAACGGGTCTATTTTCTGCTATTGTCTTTTTTTGTGTCAAATTCGATCATCCCATTTTTTAAGCCGTCTTGCAATGTTCTTGATTTTGCGGAAATATGTCACACATAATATGTAGGCACAGATTTTTTGAAGGCATAAAATATCAGAAAATTGGCCATTTTTTCATCTGTTTGGATGATGAACCTGTATTTACATGGGAATCATCTAAAATTTTGGCGGAAGAGACAACATATTTTTCTTACTTTGGGTTCAACAGGATTCTTGACTTAGAAGCTTACCTTAAACTTAGAAGCCTTACCATTCATAAAGAATGGTAAGGCTGCTGGTGTAGATGGCAATAATGCTGGAAAGCTTAAAGACGGTGGCGAATATACATACCTCAGAGGCTGTGCGAGTTGATAAATTCATGTATCGAGATGGAAAAAGTTCCAGATGACTGGAAAAAGGCGATCATTGTCTCAATATACAAAGGAAAGGAGATAAAAGCAATAATAACAGAGGTATCAGCCTGCTGAGTATCGCATCAGAAAAATATATTCAAAGATACTTATTATTAGGGTGATACAAATAACATAAGAAAAGATCTGGGAAGTCCAATGTGGATCTATGCCAGGAAGATCATGTGCGGATCAGATATTTAGCTTGAGACAAACCACAGAAAAAAAATGTAAAGGTAAACAAGAAAGTTTTCTGTGCATTTGTTGAACTAGAAAAAGCGTTTGATAAGGTGGATAGAAGTAAGCTTAGGAAAGTTCTGGAAGAGCTCCTAAGAGCAATAAAAACAGTATGTGCAGGCAGCAAGGCGAGCGTGAGAATGATTAGTGAATGAACAACTGAGTTATTGTTTCCATATCAGGTGACTTGTTTAATAAGGATGCGTTTGATGAGGATGCGTTATGTCCTCTTATTAGCTGTTTATCATTCTCATGGATAAGTGTTTAAGAATGGCCCACCTTGACGAAGAAGGTGAGGTATTCGGGACAGTGAAGGTTCGTGGGCTAGCGTTCACAGATGATGAGGTTGTTATGGCAGAGCCAATCGAAGGCTTGCAAAGAACGTAGAGCATGAACAACATAGGTCCGAAAATTAGGTGATTGAAGAGAAGGGTGAGAAAACAGAATGCAACATTGCCCTAAACGTTGAAAGGATAGAACCAGTTTTTAAGTACGTGTATCTTGATAGTTTATTTACTAATCACGGAAAGATTGATAGAGAGATAAACAGGTGTACAAAATATAGTAGAAAAGTTATGGGCAGGGTAGGAGTCATTGTGTGAAATAAACATATAAGAAATAAAGCTAAAATTGGAATACATAATTCTGTACTTGCACCCACTATACTGTGGAGTGTAGGGTAGCGAGATCTGGACCTACCAAGAAAAAAAAACTAGAAGTAAAGTTAACGCGGTTGATATACAATACCTACGCAATGTATGAGGTAAAACGCCAATTGATGAAGTCAGTAATGAGATAATTTTTAATGAATATCATGTAAAGGAGACACTGTCTGACAAAGAGTGAAAGGAATTTGTTGAGATGACTTGTGTATGTTGATAAAATGAAAGAGAAACGATTGGCGAAACAAGTATGTATAAATTTAGTAAATGGTAGCTTACCCAGAGGCTTCCATGAGAAAATGTATGGACGTAAAGAAGCTAATGAGGTTTGCCAGGATAGAAAAGTGTGGTGACAAATAGTTTATAAGAAATGTATAAGAAATGCATGTCGAAGTGGTGCAAGAGACACCTGAAAAGAAAGACTAAAGTTATTCAAATTAATAACACGGGAGTTCTAGAATAATCTAAAAAGCTATCACTCCCTCATACCTCCTCGTACACCAACCACCCTTTCCCACTTTTCTCATATGAATTCCCTGATCATCAGTTAGAACGCTTACCCCGAAAGGGATTTGGCTTAAAGGTATATTATTATGGTATATTCTAAATGCTATATTAATGGTATATTAATAATAATAATGAATATAATAATTTTTATCATCTACCATCGTGTATGAATTCCATTAATGAATCGTGGAAGGATTACTCAAATAATTTCAATAAAAATTAGTTGAAAATGCAAACCGGTAGATAGGTTTTTTTCCCCGGAAAGTTGAACCAGGCAGGTGTGGGTAGGCTTACCTTTCTGTAGATAGAGCCTTCCTTCAACAGTATTTCTCCAGATTTGTCACAAATCTGTGTAGATAGACTAATTGGGGTATAATTTCCTTCGAATTTAATTACAATTTCTAATTACATTTTTCACAGATGAATGAATAAATGAATACAGATTTTATATAAAATGTAGAAAGAGCTTTTCTTCAAAAGTAAGGCAGATTTGAGGTCAAGTTATGAATATCAGTCAAATATCTGATAAATATCCGAGCTGGGGATAATTTGAATATCCAACGTATATTTTTCTCGATATTTTTATTTTTCATGAATATCCGGAATTTCACGTGTTATTCAAGCTTACAGACTAGATATTCGAAGAGCTATCCTGGATATTAGTGGATATTCAAATCTACGTTGGGGATATCGATCTGAAGTTTTTATGTCTGATATATTCATAGTGTGTTTAAATTTTCAGTCAGACATCTATTCAATATTCAAATCACCAGTCTAGATATTTAATGAACACCTATAACTATTTGGACGTTCAATTTCATCATAAACACTGTAAAAACTATAGATCTCTTTTTTTTACTGTATAATTTTGTTCGAGTCCTGTTTTTGAATAGTATAACTTCATGCTGTTATTTTCAATGTAAAATAGATGAATCTGGGTTCCCACTAGTGGTATTATTTTCGTACCACTCGAAACTGTTTTTTCTGAGTTTTATTGTAATACCTGAAACTAGCCTTTAAATAATACTCAATTTTAATCTCTTTCCAGAGTATTCGTGAGATCTTCAAATCTACAGGTAGGATGTTGGTTGGATATCCAAATTGCTTAAACAGAAATTGTAATCTCTATCTCCTGATATTTATCTGTCATCCCAAAATCAGAAATCCATATTTCACGGGTATCCACAGAAGTTGTTATCAGGATATCCATTGCAAATTTAAATCTATATTACGGATACCCTAACAAAGAAATTTAAAATCCTCAGAATATCCTGTAATAGAAATAGGATATCCTTGAATTATTCTGTTTCATAAATTGATTATATCTCAACTTTCCTTCTCTTGTGAGAGAATATTCACGTCTATAATATCTTGGATATTCCTGGATTGTTCAAAATCAAGAGTTGGTATACCTACATTATTCAGACATTATCAGGCTGGTGACTTAAATTTTTGGAGAATGTTCTGTACGGAGATTGAAATTTCTTTGTATATTCGAGGTAAGCGTTTAGATATCCTAAGTGTGTCTCAACCCGACACAACATGAGCCCAGATCTTTCTGCATAGCTATCCCAAGAATATATGATGGATACACAAATTTACTATTATATGCTGATCACATATTTTAATATCCCATTGATATTTGGCACATCATAAATATCCGAGATGAACATTTGAAAAAATATCCTATGGTGATCCGGTCTGGTGACTTTTACTTCTAGAGAACATTCTAAGTGAAGATTTGAAATACTCAAAATATTCGAGATAGGACTTTGGACATGCCAAGAGTATTCAAACAGGTTTTAATATCAAATGTTCATTTATACTGGAAATCCAGATATTCGAAAAATATACAATGGATACGCGGTCCGAAGATTAGAAATCACATCAATATTCCAAATTAATCTTTGAATATCGCTCAAGTATCTATCATGAAGATTCTTACTTCTTATATTGTTATCCTAAATATATATTTTGACATCCAATGATTATAAGGCCTAGATATAAAAATGGCCTATGAATATCCGGGATCGAGTTTCGAATACCTTATGGATATTTTGAAATGAGACCTAAATATCCCATGAATATCCATGCTGGATATTTAGGTATCCAAGATCTACATCAAAAAGATATTGGAGGAGATCTCAAATATATATCTAGGATATCCGAAAAATATTCCAGATATATCTAAGGGATAGTTTCAGAGTATTCTGGAAGATAGAAATATCAAAAATCCTAGGATATTCATAGTAATTCCTTATATATTTTTGGAATGTCTGTGGAATGTTGAAACCATACACGAAGGATATTTTCGAAACAAGTTATCATCAGAGTGTCCCTCAATATCCTGGGACATAATCGGGATATCCTATAATATCATTTTTCTGTGAAGATAGTAATATTAGGTAATATTACTGATACCAAAATGGATATTTAAATAAGATAATGAATATTGCTGGAGATTAAAGATATCCCATGGATATCCATGTAGAATATTTGGATATAATTTGGCCAGGGGAGCTCCCAAGGGCTCCGCGCCCGCTTAAAAACTACGTATATTCAAATTTATAAACCTACAATGAAGTTATTTCATTTAACAATGACTTTTGTATATTTATAACCATTACTGTACCATAACTGCTAATCTTTTAGTATTTTCTGTGGCAATATGGCAGCTAAAAATGTTTTACAGACTATTAAAATGAGTAGATTTGATTTCAATAATAGCAGTAAGTAAACGTGAATTTCACTTTACTCTTACAAAATAATATTCAGTTTATATTATGCTAATTCTCTTTCTACAAATTAAATTTGTATTCATTGATATATGTAACTCTATTGGCCATATCAAAGTAAATTTATTAATTCCTGAAGGTAATTAAATTTGTAATATTTCCACTCTTATCCAATAAATTTAACTTGTTACAGTGAAATTTCTATCACTTACTCAATCAAATCCTTATTTAATAGACGCAACAATTTTCTAAGGAAGGATAGTTTCATATCAACCATTGTTTGTATTAGGTACAATAATTTTCAATCATGGACATTATGTTAGAAAGTGTAAAAATTAAAATAGAAATCAATTACAGAAATTAATTATGTGACTTTCTCCAAGCCGTATTTTCTATCACTGATATAACTGCAAAGTTAGTTACCAAGGTTAATTCATGAATTATAGAAGCTCATTAGAGCAATACAAGAAGTTGTAATATCTCCATTCCCATTCGATAATTTCTTTTTGTTGCACTGAAGAAGTTATGATAATAAATCTCACATTAAACGAGGGAGTACATATTTCATACCTATTATGAACTCTTATAAATATTGTTATTAAATCATTCGAACGAATACTTAAAAATGTATTTTTATAATAATATATATATATATATGTGTGTAGTTAAAAGTTTGTTATAAGGACAAACGCAGGATTTCGCCGGGAGGGGGTGCTAATATGAAAAATTGCAACCCCTCCCAGCGAAATCGCGGTAAAATTTCAGCTGTAACCACGTCTCACGACCGTGAGATAGGTGGTTACAGTCTGCGACGAATTCAATACGATGATCCGGCAAAAGTCTCGTGCGCCCTGAGGACACGGAGCGACCCAAGGACGACCGCTTTCTGCATTTTGCCCGCATGTGTCTTAGCATTTTCTTAACACTTTTAGGCTATTACCAAGTGAAACTTTGGCACCTCCAAGAGCGCCGATGATTAGGACGATTAGCTTAACAGAATATTCCGGGCATAACCGTCGCAACTCCCTTATAAGATCTTTGTACCTCTCTTTCTTTTCTTTCTCCTTGGCTGTGACGTTTTTGTCAGCTAGTGCCGAAAATTCAATAACGAACACGGTTCGTTTCTCGAAGTCAAGGAGAACTATGTCAGGCCTCGAGTGCGCAACAGAAACAATTGTCGAGAATATGAAGTTCCACTATATACGGCACTTCTCATTTTCGACAATTGACTCTATTTTCCTAGGAGCGTTTAGCGGAGCGGTATTTGGGCTAATTCCGCAAGGGTGACAGAGATGGTAATAAAAAGCACTCTTGAGTGCCGCATTGTGCCTGTTGTGTTCAAGGTTTCATCAATAATTCGCCACAATTCAAATATAAATGTTTATTGCTATTCACAGGTGTACATCGGCCTCCGGCCCGTTATCAACTACTCGGCCCCAAACCGAATGGGCAACCCTCACTCGGTCCCCCACCACGCACACTCATACCTGAACCGACAGATGCTACATCTCTTTCTTATCAATTGTTTTGAAAACTTATAAACAATATAGATTGCAAAATATGAAACCGACATATCAGGGCGGATCGAACAATCATGTCTTGAATATGCTTTAACTACAGCACTCCTGAATACAAATACAAATAAATTGAATCGCGTCGGACGCAATTATTTTTTCAACATACTGCAAACTTCAACACTTCAAACCGAAAGACAATTATTTTTCAGCATTCTTCACACTCCATTGTTTCCATCATCTTTGTAGATTGACCATTTTCCCTCGATTTTTTTCAAGTGAACTATGTTCCTTCTGTATTGCTGTCCGGTCTCGTCATTCTGTATATCTACGTCGCTTCCATTTTTACTCAATACCGTATGCGTTGTATCATTGAATTGTGGCGTTCATTTATTTTCCTTGGTCAGATTTTTTACGTAGATTTTTTCACCAATCTTGATTTCGCTTTCTGTTGATTTTCTTTTCAGATCTTCATATTTCTTCCCTTTCATTTTCCTTTCCTAGACCATGTCTCTCACCTCTGGTTCTGTATTTTCGAAATCTATCGTCGATGGTAGCTTATCTCTAAATTGTCGTCTGTAGAAAAGTTCCGAAGGTTATTTTCCCGTGGTAGAATGAGGTGTGCTATTGTACATCATCAGGTATTTTAGGAGATCTTGCTGCCAGTTAAACTTGTGGATCTGGCTGATCTTGAGTCTTTTTAATATGTCTCTATTTTGCCTTTTCATTTCTCCATTTTGCTGCGGCCAGTATGGGATGAAATGGCAAAGAATTATGCCATATTCAAGGCAAAATTTTGTGAATTCTTCGCTCGTGAATTGTCTGCCATTATCAGCTGTAATGCTCATAGGTATGCCTGCTCTGGAAAAGATTTCACAAAGAGATGGTGGCCACTTGGAAGAGGGCCCAGAATATCGATTGCTACGTCTATCCACGCTTGCGTTGGTAGTGAGCGCCTTTTCATTGGATTTGGAGGATAAGGAGCTGAGACTAGGGTGCAAGCCTTGCACGCTTTTACGTAATTTTCAGCATCTTTGTCGATTTTCGGCCACCACACTTTTGTCCGCAGTCTAGATTTCATTGCCACGATCCCCGGATGTCCTTTGTGGGCCGCTGCCAATACTCTTGTCCGTAGTTTGGAAGGGACAACGATTTCATTTCCTCGTAGCAAAATGTTATCTTGGAAACAGAGTTCATTTTCGAACAGTTTGTAGTTGTTGATAGCCTGATTCCATTCATTGTTGTATAGTCCTTCTTTTACCATCTTCAATTCTTCGTCTGTTTCACAAGCTTCATTGATTTCTCTTGAAGGCAACGCCGTGGGGCAAAATTGTTCTATTATTGAATTGATGTAATTCTCGTCATCAAAAGGATGAGGGTCCAAGTTTGTACATAATCGAGAAAGAGGGTCAACAATGTTGCTTTTTCCGGGGCGATATACCGCCTTATAGTTGTAGGACTGGAGCCGAAGTACCCATCGTTCGATTCTCGCACATGGCTTAGAATTTGGTCCAAAAATCACCTCAAGGGGCTTATGATCACTAACTAGTTCAAAGGAATCCTTGCCGTACAAGTACATGTCAAAATGTTTAACTGCCCAAACTCAAGCGAGAGACTCCTTTTCAGTCACAGAAGCGTTTCTCACATTCGGTAAGGCTTTTGTTTCCGTAAGCGATGACACGTGGTCCCTTTGAATCGTGTTGTATAAGCACAGCACCTAGTCCAACTGGGCTGGCATCTGCAACTGCTTGCGTTCTGTCATTGGGGTCGTAATATCTTAATGTCTGTATGTTGGTTAGCGCATGTTTCAGTTGGTTGAAAGCTTGCGACTGCTCATCTTTCCAATATTTCGTGATGTCTTTCCTATACAAGGCTTTGTTTTAAGGAGAAATATTCATCTAGTTTTTGTATTGCGATCTCAAAAATATTAGCTTCCGTGTCTGGTGCATGGGCACCCGGAATATTGTAATAAATTTCATGTAGCGATAACCCGCCCATGTGTAACAGCGCCGCTCTTTTTTGAATAGGCTTACCAATGTTTGCTGCCAGAAGGTAGATTTCGAAACCTCGTTTCCATTTTTCCCACCGCAAACCGACTGAAGCAGGATCTCCTTCGCAATCGAACGCATCTAATGGATTTATTTGAGACATTTTGTGCAACCTGCATTTATATTCTTTAGGTATCAACTGTAAGGTTTTCAGTTTACCTATAGGTAAACTGTATTGTATATATATCTTCAGGTATCTATATATCTTATCCTCGTCGCCAGTTGTTGTGTTCAAGGTTTCATCAATAATTCACCACAATTCAGATATAAATATAAATGTTTATTGCTATTCACAGGTGTACATCGGCCTCCGACCCGTTATCGACTACTCGGTCCCAAACCGAATGGGCAACCCACACTCGGTCCCCCATCACGCACACTCATACCTGAACCGACAGATGCTACAGTGCATGACACGCTCTGCAGCTATCGTCGGGAATATCTTGGCTCAAAATGTGGCGACGGTATGCTAGAGTAAAAATGACACCGTTTTGGCATGCCAAAATGAAACCCTCCGTGCCCGACTCCAATCCGGATGATTTAAGGGAAGCATACGTTAGCTCATACGACATTGACTGATCCTCCACATTTCTGTGGAAGATGCCGTGCATCCTCTTGTCGAGGAGCTCTTCGCAGAAGTTTTTCTTCTGTGCCCTCTTAATCCGGGCCTTCAGGAGTGAGTATTCAAGATGGATAAGATTTGATGCATTTTGCTCACCCCTGATATTGAAGTCAAGGCCGAGTGTTTCAGCAGCCTCCTCCGCTGCTTTTTACAGAAACGCCTCTTTCAGATTCAGTATTCCGCGACCACCTAGGCGGCGTGAGATGCAAGGTTGCGGAACAGAAGACTTAAGGTGCATGCTTTTGTTGATGTGCAAAAAAAACCTTTCGCGTCCCGATATCAAGGGATCTGAGCTCGTCCTTCGTCCATGGAACCACTCCAAATGAATAGAGTACTACCGGGACGGCAAATATGTTTGTTGCAGATACTGTGTTCTTAGCCGACAGTTCGGAAGATCAAATCTCCCGGATGAGACGTTTGTATCTGCTTCGGAGTATTCGGTCTTCGGGGATGCCATTCAGATTTTCTTTCTTCAAATTAACCTTGACGCATTTCTCTAACCCGAACTCCATTCCAATCTCTTGAGTGTACCCTTTGACCATTTTTAGAGCTAGATGTAGTTTCTCTTGATTTGTAGCATAGATCTTGAGATCGCCCATGTAAAATACATGAGTGACCTTATCCTTTCGATCTCCAGGTTTTCCACAGTGGTACTCTTTGGAATGGCGAAGTGCGAGAGACAGTGGCAATAATGTGAGGCAAAAGAGAAGAGGGCTCGTGGTGTCGCCCTGAAACACACCTCTCTGAAAGGTGACACTGTTAGTGATCACACGATGTTTTCCAGATGAGATAGTAAATATGTTTTTTCAAAGCGGCATTAACCTCTTTATGCACCGCACGATGTGTGGTTGAACCTTTAAGCTTACCAGCAGACAGATGATAAGTCTATGGGAGGTTGAATCGAAAGCTTTCCAGTAATCAATGCAGGCCATCGATAGGAATCTCTGATAGGATGCTGCGTCTTTACAAACACATCTATCTATGAGCAGGTTCTCCCGACATCCTGCTACGCCTTTCTTTGAGCCGCGTTGTTCATACATCTCTCGCCACACAGGTTCAAACAATCCTATCATTTAGGATAGCTGTAAAAATCTTATACAGTGTGTTCAGACAAGTTATTGGCCTGTAATTCTTAGGGTCAGCTAAGTTGCCCGTCTGGGCCTGGAGCCGAATAGTTCTTCATCCCTCTTAATACGTTTTTCACCTCCTCGGTAGTGATAGGTGGGCATTTCTCATCAGCTATTATGAGGGCATTGCACAGCTCCTTGAAGCTATTTATGTTCCTTGAGTCTTCTTGAAGTGGATGCTGGACCTCGTAGACTTCTCTTCAAAATGCTTCGACCTCCTCTGGCTTGGGCGGATGGTCGACAGTAACTGGAGGTTCTTGGAAGAGTCGAGATGGGTCAGACAAAAACTGTTTATTTTCTCTGACCCACCTCTCCCTCCGCTCTAGACTTCTGCTAGCGTTAAATAGTACACGTATTCTGTCAACAATATGGTACCTGATGGTCAGTAGCTTTGACTTGTTGATTGTGTGATGACGGATCCGCAGTTCGCGCGCGAGCTTTCGAACCTTGGCAGTGAAAGTCCTGTCAGATTTTATGTAGTCAATCACATACTGAATGTGGGACGCGTACTGTCTTGCCCAGCCTATCCTTGTGCTGAGTTGATGTATTCGTCTTTTGGTCTTATGATCAAACGTTGGTTTTGTTTTATGGTTTGCATCTGCCAAGGTTCTCGCTGCATTGTACACGCCACAATTGATAGTCCAGAGGTCGGATTCTTCGGAAAAATCTCTACGAAGCTCATCATCTAGTTCAGTCACATCTTTGGGCTTGGGAGAAACCTGAATGTTGATGTTTCTCCGAGTCCTGAAGCATCGTTCTTCGTCTATTGGATGCCTGTTCGCGCTTGGTCTCAGTGTCGCCTCTCTTTCTCTGTTGCCGGCTTGTTCTGGCTGCGGTAGAGTAGGCGCTCCGCTTACATAGCCCCTTTTTCGGAGTTGTTCGGCATGATTTCACAGACGTTAACGCGAAAATTGCGAGAGCTCTGGGTGTTTCTCGTACCACAGAACCTGCAGTCGTGCCATGTAACCTTCTCGCTCGGGGGCCATACTGCTATCCTATCACTCTAGCAGGTCGTCATTGAGTCGATCCATCCACCCAAAAGTATTGAGATTCTGCCGGTCCATCGCATTGACTCCTTCTTGATTGGCTTCCCCAACTCTAGGATAGTCGGCATTGTTGTCCGACCCATTGTCGGGAGCCCTGCGCGTTCGAGCAGCTAGGGAAAGGGTTCGTCCATCCCTGTAGAGCCCCGCGTGCAAGGATAAGGCTGATACTCTGAGAGGTCGCCCGGTATCTCAGGTCACCTTTTGAGACACCCCACCTAGGTGTCATTCAGCTCTCGGCACGTCTCTAACGCCTTCGCTTAGGGGTTATTCCTTCGGGACCATCCCTGGACAATTGTCCGCGACTGCTTATTCATTATTGTAACCATATTCAGCAGAAACCCTTGGTACAGGGACCCTCTATCCGCAACCCGAGGACGCGTTCGGTAGCTTTGTCATAGGCCCTTCGGTTTGATTCCCAAGGATCCAAAATATATATATATATATATCAAGATTAATCTATTATCTATTAAGTTTTTTATTTCATATCCAATTAATAAAAGTTTGTAAAATCTGAATGATACTGAAAAATCAAATTTTTAGTACATTTTTCGCATAAAAATTGATTTTTGCCGAAGATGAATCTTGACCGAATCTATTTGAAATCAGGTAGGATCTACACCTCAAGTCACAGAATTTGTCAACAATAAAATATATTGTTTTTCAGAGGAAATTAGGCAAAATGTATATTTCCGATTTGAGAAAAAGAATTTCACGAAGTTACTAGCATTTGAATTTTGACGCTCATATAAAAAAAGCAGACATTTTATAGTTTTTGACCTGATTCCGAACTTTATTTTTGGATTCTGTTGAATTTTATTAGCCTTCTTCAAAATTTGTCGGAAAATTTCAAGAAACTTCAGATTGAACAAAGTGGCAAAGATTTGATAGAAAATATAAAACGTCGATTTTCACAACAACAAAAGAAACACAAACTTATATTTTTTGGAAATTTTTCGTCAACTCCTGCGGTCATACGGAAGAAATCCTGTGAGTTTCATGCGGGCTAAATCATTTTTGTGACCAGGAGAATTATTCTTTGTTAAATCTAATTTTCGAATTTTTCTTTTTTCTGGAAACAAGATGAAAGTTTGAACATCTAGAAAAGTTCTTCAACAAATATATCTTGCTCTTCTGATATATCTTCTATCGTTCACGAGAAAAAATCTGAAATTATGTTTGCTGTAAAAAAAAGTTCCCGGCAAGCTTAACCTATAATTGAACTTAAAATACCGATTTCCGGTGTGAAACGCCAATATAACCTTAAATTGATAAAAGGTTGTGATCTGAATTTCGTTCAAATTATAATTATTTTGGTTAGATAATACTAATTTTTTATACAAGACGTAGACGTAACCTAAACTTGTTCAGAAATTATGAATCTTCTTTGAAATATAATAATTTGTTAATCGAACTTTCAATGTCCGATGAAAAACACACAATTGAAAATATTCAATCTTGTAAATTTTATTCTTTTTAACAAAAATTGTTGGATCTAAATCTAATGATTTTCATTTAAAAAGATCAATTTCATTTCAGGTGAAACGTACAAACATAGCCTAAACGTTTTGAAACATTGTAAATATTATTCGACATCTAATAATTTTCTATTAAAAATAACAATAATTTACGACGAAACGCACTAACACAGCAAAAATTGTTCAGAATTAATCTTCTTCGGAATCTAAGGATTTCTGTTTAAAACAACGGATTTCTGGTGGAAAACGTTGATATAACCTGAACCTGCTCAAAAAAATTTAAATGATAATTGAAGTCTAATAATTTGTCATTAAAATATCAATCATTTTTAGCAAGAATATCAATCATTTTTCATATAAGAATATCAATAATTTTTTAGGAAAAACAGTACCATAATATAACACAAAGTTGCTCCAAATTAATCTTCGAAATCAAATGATTTTTGTATAAAATAACTGATTTCTTGTAAAAAAAACGTTAATATAACCTGAATTTGTTTAAGAATTGCAAATCTCATTCGAACTATATTGATTTTTTTTTTGAAATACCAGTTTTTTCAGTGGAACACTAACCAACACGAAAAACGTAAATTGTTAAAAAATGTTTAATCTTTGAAATCTAATAATTTTGATTGAAAGTACTCATTTTTGGGGCAAAAGCTAGCACAGCCTAAATTTTCTGGAAATTTAAAGTCTTCTTCATAACTTTATAATTTTATATAAAAATTAATAATAATTTCCAGGGAAAATCACTAACATAAAATATGTATAATATTTTCAGTTATTTGGCAGATGACTTCATAATTCTAATTTAACTGCAGAGATATATTTCAACCAAAGTAAAAACCTGTGTGGAAAAATGTACTGGCGCTGGCCTGGCTCAGATCAGACCGTCTGGTTTTCAACCTTGACGTTGGCCAGACGGTCTGGCATGGGCCTGGCCAAAAGTGTAACGCTTTTTTCTGGCTAACCCCACGCCTGACCGTCTGATCAGGCACTACGCATGGACTGGTCAGCTATTCTGGTCTATTCATACTGGTCAGTTATTGGATCAGAAAAAAAGTCTTATTTTGAAAGCGTGAATTTCTTATTTTCTTCATTTTAGACACCCTGTAACGTTTTTGAAATGACAAAAAAAAATTCGATCGAACTCAGAACTTTTTTTGTTCTTGGCTCGCTTATCAGCGCCAAACCTGGACCAGACCAGACTGACAGGGTGATGAGAAGAAAATTCTTGTTTTTATAGTGTTAAATTATTATTTTCTATCATTTTAAATACCCTGTAACTTTTTCAAAATAGGTCTAAAAAATTTGCTGATCGGACTTAGATTTCTTTTGTTCTTGGCTAGCTGACCAGTGCCGAACCTGGGCCAGAACAGTCTGTCAAGGTGATAAGAAAAAAGGCTTGTTTTTATAGTGTGAATTTTTTTTATATCATTACAAACACCCTGTAACTTGTTTGAAATATGTCGAAAAATTGGCTGATCGAACTTATAACTTTTTATTCTTGGCTCACTGATCAGCGTCAGACCTGGGCTAGATCAGATCTTCCAAACTGAACAGCCCAGATGAATCGAGACCTGGCCAGACCTGTAACCAGACTGCCAGGACATTTTTCCACACGGGTTTGAGAGGACAGCTGCGACACGTCTATTTCCTCGAATTTGGATAACTTTTTCTATTCAAATTTTTCTGTGGTTAAATCAGCAACACATTATGTCGAAAGTGGACTTTTTATCTTTAAATGGTGATTTCGATTTTACAGAATGTTTTTTCGCTCTCCTGAAAAATTCCAATTTTTTTAGTTTCAGTTCGGTTCTCCAACCTTTCAACTATAGAAATTTATATAAAAAAGTGTTATCTTTTTGAAAAATAGATGTCAAAATTTACACACTCGTAACTTCGTGAATAACTTTTTTTCTTAATTGGAAAAACACGTGTCGTCTAATATCTTTTTTAAACCGTATTTTCCATCGCTGAGAGATTCTGCGACTTGAAGTATGGAACCAGCCTGATTTGAAACAGATTCGGTCTTTTTCTGAATAATTTTCTTTGCTTTTTTCTGTTAACATTAGAAACGGTACTCGGAAAGCTATTTCCGCTAGACTATGAAATTTTGATGAACTTGCATAAATCAAAGTCATGATCGCCAAACGGTAAAAAGACTGGCAAACATAAAGTCCAATAAATGCGAAACAAGTTTTTCGGTCATACTCATGAAAAGGTAGCCGTGGCTATTTGCATAAACGTGATAGTAACAAAATGCAGTATACAATTTTTGATCGCAAGTAATTTGCATGCGACACTGATCCGGCGCGACTCGTCGAACAAGCTGTACCGTTCTTACGCGTGAACTCCTCTTGGTGCGCACATACCTACCAGTAAGGTGTAAACTCTGAAGTATAACCTACTTTTTCAGCAGCTTTAACGAGAACATTAAATTTTCCCTCTATATTTTTTCTCTTTTCCTCATTCCTCAACTGGCCTGCAACATCTGTGGCAGCAAGCTTGCAAAATTTACCTTCGACTTGTATATACAAGCCAAAACATGTTGTACAAGGAGTTATGGAACTTCAACTGGATTCCAGATTATAATTTTGAGATAAGAGGTGGAAATAAACAAGATTAATTATGAGTGTTTCATAATAAATAATTCAGGTCGAGGAAAGAAATTTATTTATTAAAAATTTTTTATACATCAAATGATGTAAAAGGAATGGAGTCGAAAATTCTTTAAAAAGGAAGTAGCTTAAGGTATAGCTTAAGCTTAAACTTAAAATAAATAATCAGAATTTAATAAAATCGTAAGAACTTACTTTTAATGATTGTATGGATATGATCTTCAAATTTCACATTGTTTGGGAGTCTCATATTCGAGGAAAAGTTTCTTAAATAAAGAAAGATTCAGAAATTGGAATGAAATTATGAACGAAGAGACAAACTTAATTAAAATTTAATACTAAAAGTCAATTTTGGTTCCTTTATTATTAATTCTCATCAATGTAAAACCCTTCAAAAGTCATATCAGTTCACTCTGAATGAAGAAATATGTATATTCTTTTACGTATTTTATTTTTTTAGGTGGGTGAGTACTAACTGCAAAATGTTTATCTCAGAAGTAACCATACTTTTTCAAATGAATAATAGCATTTTTGGAGAAAAATATCACAGGTTGATGACTTTTTTAAGAAGTTCCAAAATATGACAAAGTTGACATGTCCAAATGACAAGGATCCATCTCAGAGAAACTAACTGAAAAGGTGCTAACTCGTGGAGACCAAATGATGATGTGCTATAAAGTTGAGGGTGCTGATGTTCCCAATACTATCACAGAAAAAACAGAAGATAAACTTTACATTGATTTCCGACGAAAGATTCTTTGCAACAAAAATTAACTCCACAGGATAAACTTTTCACAAATGTCGGTTAAACTTTCTTTTTTATTCCATGACAAGCACATGTATTTTGAAAGACGCGAAGTTGGCTGAACAAAACTTTATCTCTATAAAAAATGTCCTGCAACAAATTTTATTCTTAGTTTTTTTCTGTGATCCATATGGTATTTTAAAGCTTCGAGAGTTCGCCACGCGAGTTAGCACCTTCTCATTTGATCTCTCCGAGATAGAACCTTGCCATTTGGAAACGTCGATGTCACATACTTTTGGATCGGCCTATATGGGTCATAGCTACAACCTAAAATTTGTGCAACCCAATGTTTCTTTACTGAAAGTATCTTTCTGATGATTTATGAATAGTTTTAAGTCATATTTAAAATCTTGGTGAGACTTAAATATTTTCAAGAAGTAAAAAAAAATTTCAAATTTTAAATATTGTTTTCAGGTTATTTCTTTTATGAAATAAACGTACATTTCTTGTGAAAATAGAATTGAATTTTACTTATGTCATGAAAGGCTTGGTACTTTTTTTCCTTGAATATATTCAGTGGTGGACTGGCATATTGTCAACTTGGGAATACCGTCTGCGACCCCCTTGATTGCCGCCAGCTAAGGATATCAGTGCCCAAAAAATTGGAAACAGTAGAAATGTGGGGAATATTTATTCCAAAGAATAAGTCATGATTTAAGAAAATTCAACCATTTTTTTTAAATTGGTGAGAAGCAAAAAAGAAATTTAAGTGCAAAAATTATTGGTGAAATAATTATTATTTATAAGTTTCAAATTTTTTTCATAAAAATCATAGAAAATATTTTTCTAAATTCAATCAAATTTTAAGTCCAATCACTAAGTTCAAAATCAACCAAAAATAAGATAAGAAACGAAGTTTAGGTTGATATAAAGTGTTCTAAAAAGGATGTATGAGAATATAGAAAATGTGCTTTTAATGAAGAAAATGTCAAAGTTCCATTGTTAAAAATGGTGAGTCTGGAGAAGTTTACGCCTGATGCAGTGATGGAATATATTTATAATTGAATCAAACGAAAAACATATATATGATACTTTGGTTGGAAAAAAATGCAGTCTGGAATTTTAATATTTTCAATGTAGTCGATTAGTTTAGAAAAAACTATTTATTAACATTGAAGAAATACTGTATTTGTCACTCCTTGATGTTAAAGTTCATATTGATACTATTATTTTTGTATTAAATTTTTAATTGGCCAACATTATACATATATAAACTCGTACAATACTTATTTGAAGAATGAATATTTAATTTCAAACTTCAAATAAAATTGACAATGAAATACTTACCTGAAAAACTTTTCTTGCTTGATCACGGCTTCAACCCTAAAACTTAAGTATCATAATTTTTACTTCAAAGTGAAAAGTTTAAATGTTCTTTCATACAATTAGAAAATAAAAATTAGCTTTGTAATAATAAATACATCTTCATAAATCTTAATCAGAGCAGACTTTTGGGTGATCTTTTCATAAAGCCGTGATTTTCTTAATAATTCTTCTGCATTATCATTTAATAAATTAAATTTTTATTATCATATTACAAGTAAGCATTTTCAATTCAAATAAAAATAAATTTAAGAGAAATAATAATATATCAACATTTTTTCAAAGTTAGATAGTATACAGATCACTAATTTTTCATGGTTATTCTTCATTATTTCCTGAATATGAAAAAAGCCTATTGTGCAAGATGAATTTTGTCTAGCAGATAATCGAAAACTGATTTTAGTTTTAATAATGATGTTATAAATACAATAATTACAACATAATAATATTCAATGATAAAAGGAATGCAAAAGGAAAACAATGAAAAGGATAGGTAAAAATAAAACCAACGTCAATTTCTTGTACGACTGGGCAAATTTATTGACAGGTTGGTACTGGACGCAACCGCAATACACAACGACGGACCAAAAACAAACGCGGACATTCGTTTCTTCTTTTTTAAAGATCAACGAAACATCATCACACAGCACGTGCGCTCATTCTGAATTTCTAATTGGCTCGTGGTAATGCTAAAGTGACATTTACGTGAAAATAGATATACAATTGTAATTAATAAAATTATTATCACTCCTAGTACTAGGTACACTAGGGTACAACTCGGCATGATCGAGCGGCCTATCGAGTGCTAAAATGACTAATCTCTATTACTTTATAAAATAATAATAAAATAATATAATAATATAATATTCGTAATGCTCGTAATATTTATAATATAATAATAATTATTAAAAATAATATTAAAAACACAGTAATACGTTAAGCTATATACAAAGCGCGACTGCAGTCTCATTTTTTTGGAAGTTCAAGATTTCTCAGAAAAGAAAGCGACTTACATATTTTTCGCATTAGACGAAAAATAAATCCTACGATTTTTGATCACATTTTTATTATTTGCAAATTAGACCGAAAGCGTGTTACGAGCAAGGCAAGCAAACTTATAAGCTTTTGTCTCGATAATCTCGAGACGCCATAGCTGCTTCTCCAAATGACTTATGCCTCTGTTAGCGAAATTGAAACATTTTCAATCTTAAAATAATTGACAATAAATTCAATAATTTAATGAAAAGTCTGATTTTGGCATTGTTTCAGGAAAGACATTACATATTTGACTCTTTTACAATTAAAACTGAAATTTTTTAAATTTAAATTCTCTAATTCATACGATTCTGTGTTTTATCACGACAAAACTTCTTAAATAGTATACAATTTTAAAAATGTCCTAAATTTTGATTTCTAGATACTGAGAAAAGCATATAGAAAAATCGACGTAAGATCAGGAATAAATAATACATAATTTTTTAACCCTTCCTGTTGGATTATTCTTATCAAGAACAGAAAGGGTGAAAAAGTAAAAAAGGAACCGGTTTTGCACTTCGAATCTTGTTCAATTTCCTCGTGACAGTGGGAGGGCTGACAAAATTAATTTCGTTCCTCAACTCCGGTGCCAATTTCAACTCAAAAAAAGAAATAAATAAATTAAAAAATAAAAATTAAATATGTATCCAGATATTGGCGCCTTGGGGGGGTTTTCGAATTGTGGAGGTCAGACAGACCGGGTCGGTCGACGAAACGATGCTAAAATGTCGCCAGAGAATCGGCGAGGACCTACCGCGAACATGATCGGACGTGGTCGTTCTTGGTCGAGCTTATAAATGCAATTAATTATTTGTGCCATTCCGCTTGATCGAGCTCGATGTCTACGCCGATCCTGGTGCTCGTCAGTTTGTGGAGACCGTTCGAAATTGAAGTGACACTCTGCTCGCTGTTTATCCATTGGAAGCCATGAAACATGCTCAGCTTTCGACGTATGTGTCTCGACATCGACTCTCCCGGTGTCCAAGGTCAGCTAGTACCGGAGAACGAGGGACAAACTGATTCGCGGCTTTGTTTCCTACATAAGCATCTCTTTCGCTGTTTGTTTCCACTTTAGGTAGCCCCAGCTTCCGATAGATGGTTGGGTCCAGAAGAGGATGTCGCCCGGGGCCTGGGCGTGGTTCACAGTAGCAAACTTCACTATACTTCGGTAGCTTCTTCACCATCTCGAGGAGGCCGTTATTATGTAGTCCAATTTAGAACATCAGCCTCGAGGAGTACCAAGCCTTTCTGTTACCATCCCTTTTTAGTACAAGAAAGATCTAGAATTTTGTGAATGAAGAGGTTTTCAGGTTCAATTGAAGTTAGGCCTAGTGGACAACCTCTAGAAGAGATGATTCAATCGTACAATTAAGTATTTCGAGTGATAGGTACCAGATTATATCAGGGTGTTGTTCTCCTTGTTAAGAATCGGTTTATCGGTTCCTCTTATATTTGATGCTACCAAATTCAAGAATGCAAATTCGTTCTTAATTAGAGATGGTCCAGCTGGTTCAAATATCATTTTTCACTACTGGATAGTAGGAAATTAGAATAAATCTTCTCTGGAAGTCGAAAATTGCGTTGCTTCTTCTTTAAGGATGGTGAAGATGATACCAAAGTGATGGGTGCTCAGATTCAGTTTCAGATGATCCAAATGATTTTGGAATGTGAAGAAGGGTTTGATAGCATATGATGCTGGTGATCCAGGTGATAATTTCCAATGCTGGAGAGCAAAATGTCCAGAATATCTTTCTGATTCTTATGAATAAAGTTGCATCTAATAGATATTATATTTTAATGAAACGAATTTTTGTTTAATTTGAGATGTTCTGGCTAATCCACATGATGATTTGGAATACCGACTAGAAGAATGATAAGAAAAATCTGCTGATAGCTATAAATTGAGTTGCTCCTTTGTTTGACGATAGATGGTAAATGATGAAAGGCATTCCAGATTCAATTATAGATGGTCCAGTTAGTCCACATGGTCTTGCATGTGCCGATGACGATTTGAACTGATAAGTACGAGAATTTTGGGAAGACTGTTCTTATTTTAGAGCGATAAAATGTGGTTTCCTTGATTAAGTGTTGATGGTAACGAAACCTGGATTACTGAAATGAGGATTTAGTACGAATTCAGTTTATGTTGATGAGCTTGACAGCTTCATTTAAGGATGTTCCAGGTTTTTCGGGTGGTCCACTCTCTTCAGATGATGAAATATTATTCTGGTTATCAGTGTAATTCCAAACAAAAGAGTCTTTCAGTCAGGAAATAGGTACATCTTCCTTCAAGTGACATTCTGCTGACACCAGGTTTCTGGACATCTATTTTTATACAGAAATAGTTGTTACAGGAGGTCCGGATGATCATCTGGCTGATAAATATGAGACGACTTTCAAAGATCTTATTTTCATCATCAGAAAGTGGGGTTTTGACTACAGATGACGTTGATGTTCCAAGTGATCTTCATGATTCTTTCTCGATGACAAAATATAATAGTGAGGCGAAGTCCATAATCGTTTAAAAATCGTACCCATGGTATTACCAAAGATGAATAATGTTACCAACTGATCGAAAGATGGCACCATGAGTTTATACAAGGTGGTAAACAAAGAAAATACCCAAACCGTATTGAATAAAACACCCGCCTGACAGAAGTTTAAAACCAAAGACATCCTCTGCAATTCTCTAGACGACATTGAAGTTGATACATTTACATCTCGAACAAATTTAATTTACAAAATAGCAACAAGTGACGAATCTTGATGAAATGTCTTTCAGGATCAAGCTCTTCATACAGAGAACTAATTCCCAGTTTTACAAACAGAAAATGTCCCTTTCAGAAAAGCATTTCAGTCTCTTCTTTTCTCCTCCGGATGTCTGCTCGTAACGTGTTTCCGGTGAACTCAGCTCTTGGATGCTGCAGGACTCCATGAAGGTCGAACCTCGCTGCATCGAGTTCCAGGACTCGTAGAGGGTTCGGCATTAGATAAAACTGGTACGAAGCGGAGGATGGGTGTGGAGGAAGGATGAAATTCAGGGATGATAGGGAAAAAATAGGATAAGGATATGTATGGATGACTCAAAAAATAATAATGATTCAAAAAGTAAGGATGATTCCAAGAAAAGGATCACAAACAAATGAAGGACTGCTGGACTAGCAAGAGCGCTCGATTTGGAACGACCTCTTTCGAGGAAGATCTGTTTTTTAGTTCTTTGCATTTTTGCGCCTCTGACTAAAGGGATTGTAGGGAAAGGGGAATTAAGGATTAAGGATTAGGGGATGAGGGAAAAGGGGTTAGGATATTTAAAAATCTACATATTAAAAAAACAAATCTACGGAGTTGTTGGGATGGCTGGTTGGCTTCTAGTACCTAGAGTAGCCATTCGAATAGCCATTTGAGTAGCCGTTGGAGCCCTTGTAGGGAACGGAGTGTATGCTCCTGGAACAGAGATTGTCGAAATCGGAAGGTGAGGATGTGTGCTGTCTGTACTCATCTTGGGGAAACAGTTTCACTTTCTCTTTCACTCTTTTTTTTTTCATTCATATATTGAGAGTGCGTGTTAGTATAAAGTGCAGAGGGGCATGCTGGGAGGGGTGTGTGCGGAATCGAGGTGGCGGTATCGCAAAAATTAGACTTAGAATTTAACTTCTCTTGAATTTTTTTCTTTGACTTGATTTTCTTAATTTGACTCGTTTCCCTACTTTGACTCTTTTTCTTAATTTGACTTGCGGGAAAATTAGGGAGATCAGAGAAGAGTGCATTTTTGTGCGCGTGAAGGCAGGAGGTTCAGAGCTCCCGCTCACCGCCACCCACATCTACAACAGAACAGAAAACAAGACCACCGCCATTACATACAATGTATCTATTAGTAACCACCATCGAAGATTTATTTTTTGTTACAAATTATTTCTAGTCGCGGTTTCAAAATTGAAGATTTTCAAAAGATTTAAATTCAGAGAGCCACCTTAAATTGTTAAAAAAAATATTAGTTATCTGAGAAATACACATAAGGGGAAAGTTTCCCTTGAAGATGTTATTACAATTTTTATAGAATGTGAGATTAATTTAGGAAGGAAGTAATTTCGGTGCGCTATTGAAATCTGAGTTAGTCAATTCAGTAGAATGATAAAGAGATTCAATTTAATGAAAAAGTTTAGTGCAGATGGTGCAAAGTAATTCTCTGCGGTGGAAAAAATTTAAGGTGACTCTCACTCATATCATGAAAGAAAATCACGGATCTCTCTTAGTGTTTTTTTTTAATATGTCTTTAATTTTGTAATAGATTTTGGAATATGTATATACATAAGATGAAATTCAAGACTGTGTTAAAAGTGAAATGAACATTGATTCGTAAAGGTTGACGCCACGCGAAGGAAAGGATTCTCACAAAGTCTTAAACATAGTCATGTTATGAAGTTCCCATGCTGATCATTCCAGAAGAGACCGTTATTTTCCATTAAGAAGTAATTAATTGTGCAATGTTCGTGCATGTGCAATTCATTCTGTATGTACTCCTTCGATTGGTAGGCGTGCGAATTCATACTATAAAACCCATATTGTAAAAATTTATATTTTTCAACAGAATAAAGTAAATAAAAATTACTCTTGGATTGAACTTTTGTAGAGAATTATGAAAATGATTAAGAAATAGTTATGATGTAAAGGTTTTGATTGTATGAAGTCACAAGTCTATTGGCAGACACCCTTAATTTCTAAATTATGTTAATTCGTTATAAGCTTATTCGGTAAAAGGACTCACACGAAGACTGATGATCAAAAAATAGATAAAAGGGTTATCAAAGTTTATTAAAGTTTATCATGGATACAAGAACGGTTATTTGTACGATGGAGTTTACCTTGGGAACTCGAGATGATTTCTGTTCGCTAACAGTAGGCAGCTTTGAATGTGCAACAGGTACTCGATTTTATAATAAATTTTCCCGATTCAGTGGCAACCGACAGGTTTTATGCTGACATAACATCACGCGTATTGAAACGGTATGAAAAGATTTTTGATTCGATCTATCGAATCTTAAGAGGATCGTTGATTTATCATTATATACCCCACTCTCCTCTAATAAACACGTTTTTGTAATTATTTAAGGTATAAGTGAGACTTTTTCAGCTATTTGAGTTAAGAGAAATCATTTTTAAATGGTGGAAAATGGATTTGAATAAGGCAAATGAAAAAATAGTATCTTGTGTCCTTAATTTCGAAAGTATAAGAAAGGCTAGTAAAGATTGTATCGAATAAAAAAAAGTGATGGATGATGGCGAGAAGTTGCGAAGTTTACACGAATGAAAAAAGATGTTTCAGACTCGACAGTGTCAGCTTTCCTCTCTATTTAAATTTCGGGACTGCGGCTAGCCTTTATGCTGCTTTTGTCGACAGGAAATAATTCTTCACAATGCAGGAGAGCTAATTTCAATTTACAAAAAAAAAAAGAAAGAAAAAAAGAAGAGTTGTTTAACCGGTTCCTATACCAGGTCTATCGATCTTGCTGCTATTTTACGTTTAATCAATTGTCATTGTAAACGGGAGTTTTATGTGTGCGTCGACAAAATTAAAATTGAAATTAATTCAATTCGTTTTTACCTACCATACTATAATTTATATTTTACTTCAGATAATCATCAGTCGCTTCGTGTGAGTCTTGACTGTTTTGAGTAGTTTTTATTTTAACCCAGAAAGAAAGTTATTCACTGCAAGAAACTTTTCGAGATTTATAAAAAAGAGGAATTCTTTGATAGAAAGGTCTTCAAAGTCTTATATTATTATTTATAGAATAATTTAACTTTATATTTTTTTTATTTATTCAAACGATCATAGACTAAGAAAATCTAAATTTTTACAAATTCATTACCAACTGAAATCCCTGAATAATCTCGAAAAATCAAAAACTAAAATATCCCAAAGATTGCATTGAATAAATTATTATATATATATTTATTTTTCGACTCCAAGGATCAAACACTGATATTTTAATTATAGAGAACAAAAAGTCTCTTTGTTCGCAAGTCAAATTAATCATGAAAGAAAAACGAATCCAAGAGAAGTATTTATCATTCATCAAGAACATCATTAAATCCGACAAAAAATCCAAAAGCGGAACTCCATCTCATTAATGCAACTAAAAACTCTTTTTTTCTGGGCTAAGTACCTTACAATCTATTCACAAATGCCATTCTGTATATAAAGGAAAAAATCTTTAGATTTTAGAAAACTGGGGTAAATTAGGAAGACCAGCGAAGAGTGGATAATAGGGTCTAATTGGTACGCAGAGTCGTACAAATTAATGCAAATTAATTTGAATTAGTTTCAGTTGATGCAAATCAATGCAAATTCATACAAATTAATTCAAATTAGTGCTGATCAATATAAATTAATCGAAATTAAGACAATGTCTATGTCAAATGAATAAACCAGGATTGTATTAGGATTCTTTAAACACTCCAGTTTTGAATTTGGTTAATTATTATTAATTCCAATTGAAAATAATCTCACTAATTCATTAGCTAAGTAACATAATCTCAACGTTAAATTTAACAGAACTTTTACTAGTAATTAGTCAAATACTATTTAACTGAATCAGCGAGTGACTTTTTTCTTTTTAATTAGTCATTTTTTACCAATTTAGATACATAATTTTTTTATGTGGCCACATGATATAATCCTAGTGTCAAAAAAATAATCAATATTCAATCAGGTAATCTATTTGAAAATTAGGTTAAACTAATTCAACAATTAATTAATGCAAATATTTTTCTCTGCCCAAAAATGCCCAATTCTGACTTTTATTCAGAGAAATTGTCATTCAATATAAGTGCAAGCGGTGCCGAAATATTGGACAAAATTAGAATTTTGACAAACACGCGAATATAATATTTATTTATTCATTTAGTATACACAAAGTACCTGAAAAATGTTCAGCAGCTGCATTGTGCGGATTAAATAAAAATGTAATACCCGTGACTTTCTCGAAACTCTCCGAAAGAAGTTTTGGAAATCTGTTTCCGAAATTTTTGATTCAATAATTTTACTTTTGTTTCTTATTACTTGTGAAAAGCGGCATTAAAATCGACTCAAGGAACAAGCTTGAGTAAATTCCCTATTTTCCCAACTGGGTCGTCGCGTTCAATTAGAGAAGATCGATCTATTATCCAATCTTAATTCACTACCCACTCCTTACCAAAAAAGCTACTCCAAATCAATCCATATTAATAAAAAGTACACAAATTTACCAAATTATTTTTCTCTCTTATCAAATCGAATTTAAGTCTACTAACTGACACAACTATCCAACTGATTATCCAGTCTTCCTCCGATTATTATACACTCTTTCATATATTATCCACTCTTAACTCTTTTTTCCACTCTGTCCCACTTATCACTCTCAAACCATCATTGCCGAACATATCAGAACTCCATGCGACGGCGTGCAACTCCCGGTACCAAACTCAAACTCATATTTACAGAAAATGAAACTACTTTGTGCAACAAAAAAAAACTTGTATAGATGATCAAATAAATTATTTTTAGACTAGAATAGGGGGTGGTCCCAGCGACCCGGCAACGCCGCCGCAAGAATCTCCTCAATCTCGGATTTTCTTGGAAAGCTGGGCTATCTCGATAGAAGTTGACAGTACCTGTGTTGTTTGAGGTTGTCCTGCCGCTTGAAGGACTTGCCGCAGACCTCGCAGGAGAAGGTCACGTCGTCCTTGTGACTGCGCTCGTGGATCATCAGGTTGTAGGGCTTGGTAAAGCGTCGCTGGCAGTACTTGCAGACGAACTCGACGGTGCACTTGGCTCGCATCTTCTGCCGCCGGCCGAACTCCCTGCCGTGCCCCTCTGTCTCCATCGGCATTATCGCGAACATCCTTATAAATTCCCACCGCTCCTTCGTTGGTTGACTATACTCTCCGTCTATCGCCTCAAGTCTCTCCCTCCACCGGCTCACAAGTCTGTCTCTCTTTTCTTTCTCAGTCTCTCTTTTGGCACTCCGAGTCGCTCTAACTCTTTCTTGGCCCCTCGCACACTGCCTCAGAGTGTCCTCTCCTCCCTCGCTTCTTGTCTCGCGGCTGACTGGCCGACTGGTTGGCTGCTGGCTCCCGAGAGTGAGATCACACTGCCTTCGTCTTGCAGACGATGGATCGTACTTTGATCACTCGGCAAGCTACCTGTGGACAAGATCGAATTGGCTATGTTTTATGGTGTTTACGTATTCACGAGTAGGATCGATTAATATGGGCATTTGGACAACGTGGTCGACTGAATGAGCAAAGAGGTCTACGTCAGTGATGAGCATGATGAGAGATCAAAAGGCTTCAAAAGGAAATGGAGACTTTGGTGTCCAGGTGGAAAGGTGTGATAGAAAAAGGTTTATTATTGAGGGGTGGGAATTCTAGGTTCAGAAGGGAGCTTGGGTTAGACTTTGATTTTCAGGTGGTAGCCGACATGAATCTTCATTTTTTATATGATACTCTCGATGAAATTATGAATCTCTTATGGTACCAGTATAGTACTCGCTACCGAGGGTACCTTCTATGTGATCCATGTTCTCCTTCTTGTTCTATATATTTTCACTTACCCCCAAAATCTACTTGTTCTTAAATAACCCATATGTGCCCCTGACTATAAAATTAATTCTTTGACTACCGATTCCCATTTGCATTCAAGGCAAGCATTATTTAATACTTCTGATGGTATTCTAACTTCCTATACTTGAAACCTTGATATCTCATAATTCCCTATTTTTAGATGGTATCTATGAAACATTCATTCTCAAATCGCATTCTACCTAAAACTGCATATTTGGAATACCCAACACATTCCATAGACAACTCGCACATAATTGTAGAATTCACGTATTCCAAATTAAATTCGATATTTTAATAGGATTTTCTATGAAACTTTATTTCAGATAGTATTCTTCGTCTAATCCTTCAATCCAAATGTTCTCATCTTCAAAAAAATATCGACTTCGGATACCACAATTCCTAAAATACCAATATTAAATTGGCATTTTATATGGAATAGACTCGTATTTCGAAGAGCACTCAAGATAAACTTTAATATTGCAGATGGTATGAAACTTCAAATTAGAACTTTATAGTTATGAGAATAATTTTATAGAAAGATGAGAGTTCATACAGTTTTCCATTGAAATTCAGTGTTTCAGATGATATTCGGCATGGAAATCAATTAATATTTCGACTTGTCCTTTGAATGATACTTTAAACACAGCATTGATCCCAGAATAACTTTCAATCTCGCATTTTCCGAATGGTATCCTTAATGAAATCACATAATTCAGAACATATACCACTCATAAAAACACCTAATTTGATTTACACAAAATGTCCAAGTATTAAATTCATCCTGAAAATCACAACAAAATGTTGCGCAATGGGTAGTTTTAATTTGTGACATAATTTAGTTGCCGAATATTTGCAATGTTTTAATACCCTGGGACTTTTTACGAATTTGTATCATCCATCAAATTCAAAGTTCCAGATGGTATTTCCCATTCAATTCCATATTTCATATTGTACCACAAATGAATTCAGAATTTCCGTATTATAGATGGTATAATATTTATGAAATTTATAGTATTATTAAATTCTATAATTGACCAGAAATAACATATAAGCCACAAGCATTCCCTATTTCAAAGATATTCGACATAAAAATTCAGATCTTAAAACGGATAGAAACAATTTTGTAAAACCCTTGCAATTCTTGGAATTCCTCAATACATCACATTTCTTTATGTACATTTCCTTACAAGGAATACTATATAAGGTATTCTTAATTGCAGTTAATATTCCAAACATAATATACAAATTGATACATGATTTTTATAGAGTAACCGTACATGAAATCTGAGGAATAATTTTCAAATTCCCGAGGAGCATGTTAAGTATAAATTTCCATAGAATGATTGACAATATAAAGACATATATGCCAGATGCATATGCGATTGTGTATATGACAATTTGAAAGGTTTCACTATTTTGAAATTTAATTCCCCAAGTTAAATATTTATTCATCTTTGGTCAAGTTTTAAACAACGTTTTATATAAATTATCTGCAAGAACTCCCTAAAACTTCAAGAGCGGTTATCACATTTTGATTGTGGTGTCGATTAATCAAACGATATTTGTCTAATTCTTGCAATGATTTCCTATTCAAGAAAATTAATGTAAAGAACAATTATTTGCCAAACACACTTTGATAAACTGGGTGTTTTTTTAAATTTAAAACATCAAAATATCTAAAAAAATACGCATCCTATGAAAAAAATATCTGCAATGAAAATTTTGTATTCTTGTAGGGGAAAAGCGACTTTGAAAAAATTTACCCCCCCCCCCCATCCCATCCCATGAGGCAGGCGGGGTGGGGTTTTTTCCGCGAATGGAAAAGAAGTTTTCTAATAAAACTTACGTATTTTATAAAGGAGAATCTGTATCTGTGATAAAAAATTGGGTTTCCCACGTGAAATTACAAAGTTACCCTCACTCCTCCCTCTTGGGGTGGGGGTGGGGTAAATTTGTTCAAAGTCGCTTTTCTCCCTTGACAATAAAAACTTTTTATGACGGACATTTTTTCATAGGATGCATATTATTTTTAGACATTTCGATGTCTCGAGTTAAAAAAAAGCACCGAGTACATTAGAATACTATGAGATAAGATTGGTTTTGAATTTTCTGTTTGAAACTCCAAATAGAAGCTGGTTTCGCTAGGATAAGCGCAACATCCATTAAACTAAGTTATAGAATAAGGAAACATAAAACACTCAATAAATTGAAAGTATAAGGAAAGACTTTTGAAGTTAAATATTTTGAGAAATAATTTATTTAAACAAATATTTTTTTCCTCGAAACATCATTTCATGTGAGAATGTAAAATTAATGATTATAAATAGATAAACGACTAAAGAGGTTAATTTCATCAAGTTATACCAATTAAACTGAAGTTTTCAATTAGAAATATCAAAAAACCAAATCTTCGTTAAAAAATGCACATTTTTTATTTAGTTTCAGTAACGAATAAATGTGAATGCAATCTGGAATTTCACTCATTTCATTATAGATTCTAAATTATTATTTAATTATGCACTCATTTGATAATTATTATCACAGTCCTGCACAAAAATGTAAAAAATTGTAACTTAAATCCTAAAAAGGTTAGAGTCAAAAATATTGTATACGTGTAGGTTCTGCATTTTATGCCATTTTATAATTATTTAAAATATATTGTTATTTATGATAATCCCACTTGTGTTTTCAAAGTTGCAATAATAATATTCTCTCCAGTTTCTATTTCAATTACTAAGACTTCATTAAAATACTTCTAAAAATGAAAGTGATCTATGGACACCATAATTAAAATGCATATTTTCACACGTATTATCTTTTACAGTGCATAAATCATCAACGTGAGGTCAACATGTGTACCGCAAGTGCTTATATGAAACAGTAGAGATTATTATCATAATTCATAACATTGTAATGTATGCGTGTATTCGAGAGTAATAGATTCCACTAAGAATACTTTTACATTGTTTGAAATAATTAAAGACAAATTTGTTTAATGAGAAAACTACTTCTACATACACCATAATATTTTACGGTACTTAATGATCATGAATAGAGATAAATCATAACCAGAGTTTCAATTTACTATTATATTTTAATTTCTTTAAAAAAATTGGAAATTCCTCCCACATTCAAGCAAGAGCTCAAGGAGTCACTTCAATCCTAATGCTATCCCTCCTCTCCTAAAAAAAATACAACCCTAAAGAATTCGCTAACGGTGTGAAAGAATTTCTCGCCTAATTTTGGTCGCAGAAAACACATCCCTATCTTTTTTCTTTTACCCTGTAGAACGCAGAAGACAGGGGTCGGGTCTGAAAACATCTGCATAAATCCAGATGTTTGATCAGAACGCCACGATTAGAACGGAAATTGGAATGCGGTTTTTGTGGCAGAAAGCGAGAAGCAAAGTGGGTTGCCGGATGCGTGGAGAACACAGCAATAAAAAGGCCCCTGGGGTCGATCGCGGCCATTGTGCATGGACTAAGTCCGAGCTACCGTGGGGTAAGCGCATACTCGAATAAAGTGGCGTGTCCGAATGAGTAATAAGCGTGCCGGGGCGTAGCCCGGTTGGTTAGCAAGCCGACGGCGGTGGGGTCTAATTGGGCCCCCGTGCTACGCACGCTCCTGCAGTTCTGTTTTGCTACACTCTCTACTCTCCCACCTTTCATTTCCCCCTTAGTTCACACTTCACCTTTCTCTCGCCCCAATTCCCTTTTTCTTATTCACCCTGTTTATTTTTTCTCTTCCTTGCCATTTCCTCTAAATAGTCTTTTCCTGTCACTTGCTCTTGTTTGTTTACATACATTTTCCTTTATTAAATTCCCTTTTTTGCAATGTCTGCCTATTTAAAAAATAAGTTCACTTTCCTCTATATTTTACTTTTTGATCTATAAAGAGCCACGTGTTTCCAAAGACTACATTTTTGTATACAGATAAGTGATCTCTTTAACTCGATGAATCTCAATGAACGCTCATACACCTACTTTCTTCTATGTATCTCCCTTTCTTTAATCAAACCCCTTTTTCTCAAAAAAGATCATTTCTTTCATCTCACTTATTCCCCTTTTGTTAAATCAATTCTTATTAATTTCTCTACCAATTTATTTCTTATGTACAACATTTAACCCCACTTTCATGCCTGACCTATGATTTCTAATGCAAAGGCTCTTCTTAGTTTCTCCGCGTTCTTGACATTGCACATCTTACTCGACAAGAATGTTACGCAAGAAGATTATGCCTAACTGATATTCAAGAATAAGCTACGCACTTTAACAATGGGGCGCGAATTAGAACGATGCATAAAAGATAGTAAGATAACGACCGTAAAACTATTGCGAAAATCACATTGGCAAAGTTCATCTGATGCGAAAATATCTGCCGATTTTTTTGCATACATTCCACTTTTGAAAACAATTATTATTGAAAAGGTAAGAAATGTTAAAAATATCGTCTTATTGTAACTTGTCTAAATTAACAAATCACTTGTCCAAAAGAAATCAACGATCAATTTAAATATATCCTTTGGACTCTTCTTCAAATTTAAAAATCACTTGATTAAGGCCGACCCTACTCGCCAATAATTTTCTCATCATTTGGGAATTCCCTAATTGGAGAATTGACTAGCAAATTAGGGTCTACCCCTAATTTGCCATGACTGACCTGGTACCGAGAATAAATTCTCGTCTCCTAAACACCTTCTTTAGTCTTATTTTAAATTTTGAATAGTCTCCTCATAGCAAATTTTAAGAAAGACTTGATAGAAAACATACAATATTATATAAACATATTTAAAATCTGATTCGCGCAAAATTTCATTAACAAAATTTCCCGTCGGTCTCAAAACATTGAGATATTAAGAATCCGATAGTCCCCACCCGTGAGACGGCGAATTTCTTTGTTCCTTTTCTGATTGAAAGAGGGACCCAACCGATAGTGTTAGTCGGAGTATCGGGACACGTCCCTTGGGTCGTATGAACAAGACGGATAAGAAGAGAGCAGCCAACCAAAGAACGGCTACCGTGCGTGCACTGGTTCACGGATAAGAAGGGAGCAGTTCCTCTTGGCGGTCGCTCTTAGCCAACCAAAGTGAGCAGCGACTACCGTGCACCGCCCTGTGCTAAAACGGTGCTACCGGTTTTAGACCAGTCGCTACTGAGTTTCTGGGCCTGGACCACACCCTCCCCTCTCCGCTCGTCGATTCTGATGCCAGAAGGGCCCCAACCACTTCGACCCTTCCATTTGATATCGAACTAAAATGGAGGTGGACCCTTTATCTTCTGATCACTCAATCCTTTCACTCGAACTGAACAGAATATCTAAAGATCCCTTTTAAAGGTGTTTACCAGATAAATTCCCACTACATATTACAAAGTTCTTCACAAGATTAGATTAGGAGCTATAATCAATAAATCCAGCAAGATCTAGATTTTCACTTGAAGAATGTTTGTGTACTTTTCGAAAGATTGTCATTCATGAGATGGATTAAATAATTTGTGATAAAAACTTACGTAGTGAAACACGTTCGGGTGAGTCCTGGAGTAGCCGAAGTCGAAGACACTTTTGGAGAAGTGTTTGGAAACTGATCAAACCACACGAAGTGAATATAAAAGACCGATAGGGACTGGGTGTGTTAATCCAGGATAGTCGAAGCACGAGTAGTGAGTAAGGACGTGGAAGCTGCGTGAAGCTAAAGGCTGACAGACAGGTCTGGACCGTTTGGGTGCGCGGCGTCGACTGAACCTCCGGTTGGTCGGTTGGTTGGTACTTGGTAGCCCGAATAGTAGACCGAAGACGGTAGGTCGTAGTGTAACGCTAAAGGTCTTCGCTTCTTCTGGTTGGAGGACCGGGACCTCCCTACCGAACTCGGGCCTGGTGTTCTCCTGTAACCTTCCGCACAGCGCGGTGCCGAGGCTGCTGGGTGATCGTAGTAGTGGTAGTAAAGAAGAAGTAGTAGCGGTTTTTATCCCGACCGAGGCTGTCCTTGTCTCACTGGTCGCCGAATAGCAGCGTGGTTACTCACAAATCCTTCGAGACGCAGCTTCTTGAGCTCCCGCTTAGGGCCCAGCCACGGGATGGGAGCGGGGCCCAGTCCCTCTCCTCTACCGGGTCCCATCCCTTCTCTTCGCTAAGGCCCGCCTTCCTACCCGCGAGACAAGAGCATCCCTCTTTTCTCTGCTGGGAGATCCAGACCCTTTGCTTGTGTGAGTTTTGCATTCAGGGAGACTTCTACGTTCACGGGGACACCTACGTTAAGGGTTCTCCTACCCCCTGCGGGGGCGGTAGCCACCACTACTCTCGCGTCGAGTCAAAGTCGGCTGCGGAGGTAGCACTCGTTGCAAAGGGCTCTGTGAGCTCTGCCACCACTCTGCCACCAGTCTACAGAACCTTAGAGGCTTAAGGCTTTGGAATCTTGCGCCACACCTGAAACTCATGGTTTTTTTGTTGATGCATTTTACATAATTGGGAGATGACAGGAATTAGGAATGCTGCGAAAGGGTTCAGAGTTGTTACAGGGGGAATCAAGATTATTGCATCAGATTGCATCAAGAAAATTTCGTAGACGAGGATGCAAAATCTTTATAATTAGAATTCCTGTATTAAGTCTTATAAGAAAAAATGAGAATTTATGCTTTTACGCGTAAGCATAAAATTAGGGAGTCGGGAATCCTTTCGGTTTCTTGCAGGTACATCAAGATTTCTTCTGAAGGAATCATGATTCATGCATACAGAAGAAAATTTCGACAGGAAAATTGGAAATTCCTGTAACAGAAATTAATATTGTTGCAGAAAAACTTCGGATTCGTGCAGGAAAATGTAAGATTTTTGCAGAAAGGAATCGAGGATTCAGAATTCCTACAAGAAAATACTAAATAAGCCTGGTCCCGTTATTAAAATTAAAAATTTCAGATGGTTTTAGTATTATTTTAGCAAGTATCAGCATTCATGCACGAGGTGCCAACTTTTCTGCTCAAGGATGTCCGATTCCTGCACAGAGATCAAACTTTCTAAATAAAGAAGGATTGTTGTAGGGAGACTCAAGATTACTGCAAAAGTATAGTCAGTTTTCCCATCGGATTTTGCGAAGGGATCAATGATTTCTGTAGGAGAAGCAAAATTTGTGTATACGATTAATATTTTTCTGCAGGAGATATAAACGTCCTTACGGGACGATGTAATCTGTAATGAAGAACTGAAGATTCAACAATCTTTAATGACGAATCAGATCTCCTGAACGAAAAAACGGAAGACTTGCAAACATAATCATGATGCAATATAATCATGATGCAACCTGAATTATGAATATACTTTTTCACTAGAGGAACATTTCTCCACCTGAAATCAGCATTTCTCGCTACTTCCCCGTATTTAATGTCGAATATTTTCCTTTTCCAGGTTAAGAATTCAGTAGCAGAGTTTGAGGAAGCTCTTGGAAGATACGCTCTTCATTCACCAAGCGAGATCTAGTGGCATCCTCGTCTCTCCCACTCATTCCCATTATCTTTCTCACGAGTCTCTCGAGCAGGTCGAGACTTGAAGAAGAAGTGAGAAGGCGTGAGCCGAAGAGAGAGGAGTGATATGGTGAAGAGCCTGGAAGAGAAGTGCGGGGGCCGCCTTACTGCCGCAAGGGTTCCCAGGGCACGTGGGAAATGCACAGTAGTCGCTGTCAGGCCCCCACCACGTGGCAGGTCCAGCGTTCCCCCCACCTAGGATCCTCCTGTGAGCCATCGCCAGGAGTTTAACTCCGCCCACAAAGATCCCAGTGTATCGTGATTGGATGGTCTAGAGCTGGATGATCGCCTCCTCCACCTCCCTCGAGTTAGTACTAGACGGCGAGATGAGAGAAAGAATTCAAGAGGAATCTGGCCGCTAGTTCACGGAAGATGTCCAGATGGGGTGCGGGGGTGCGAACCCCGTGACATGGGTGGGTTCCAGGTTCTGTGGGTAGGCCTTTGGATTTTCTTTGGCGGTTGATAGAGAAGACTTTGGAATATCGAAGAAGATGCCAGAGAGGATGATGGCGATGATGATGATGAGGACGATGATGATAGCGAGGAAGACGTGGAGAACAAGGGAGGAGGTCGAAGACGAGGATATGACGAAGAATAAGTGCGCGTGGGTTGCGCAACCAGAGAAGAGGAATCCGCCATTGCTTGCAAGACCTACGCCTCCAACCACCCCCGCCAACCCGGGAGAAGACGTGACCACGGTATTTCACATAATGAACCGAGCCGTATGGGAATCTCGAGGAGCTTAGCGTTTAAGGCATCTTCGTGATTCGCCCTGGGCGCGTTACGACTTTCGTCTGGATCTCCTCTGCTTCCGTCGCGCTTTCTTCTCTTTGTACTGTAGAGAAGGGATTTTATTCCCGCATCACACCGGAGGAAAAAATCCAAGCCGGAGATTTGGATAACGAAATTAGCCTGTTCAGTGACCGACAATTTAGATTGGCTGCAGATTGAGCTGAAGGATTGAATGCGAACCTTCGGTGGTATAACCATTCATTTTGAATAAAGCGTGGGGAATAAAGATGTTGATTGATCGAGGAAGCTTTTGCAGGAACTTCTTTGAAATCACTGAACTTTCGAGTAATTAAATTATCTAATGAAACGAATTGGGTTTCTACGAAGGTGGTTAGAAGGAAAAATGGACAATCGCATCGAATCTTGATGTGACGGTGGTCCTCTTTATCACGTCTCTGGCTAGACCTGCGGCTTCTTCTACCACAGACTTCTCGGAAAATAAAATGGCGGCGAACCGCAGAAGCACATCAGCTTTTGTCTCGCACGAGAAACTCTTAATAGAATTAATTTCATGCATTTGTGTGACTAAAGGTTTTATAACACCTGGATGTGGGATTAAATTATTTTACTCATAATTATGACTGTTGGAGAAGTGAAACTAATTTTCAATTAGGAGGAAGAAAAGGTGTACTCCTGCTTTAGCTTTAGAATTCATTGAACATACTTTAAGCATTCGTCTCCTTTTAAATTAAGATGTGTTATTTAAATTGGATGGAATATTCTCGAATCCGAAAGAATTCTTGTATTTGAAGTGTCACAGACTGTGATGTGCGTCTCATTCTTCCGTGACACATTCTATGGTCTTGAGGAAACCGTATATTCGGAGACTTGATCAGAGGTGCCGCCATGTTTACCGGGCAGCGATAGCGCAGGAAACGGAAACTGACGGAAACAAAGTTCGGCAAACAGACGACCACGAACCTGGAAGAATATTACAAGGGCAAATATGACGTGTCGCTATCGAAAATGAAGATTCGATGCTTCTTTCTATTGCCCAGCATGACACACATATGAAGATTAAAATAGAATAGCTATCAATTTCTGTTCTAACCAAAAACTTTCCGCAATGAACAAATCATTATTTATTAGGGAGTATATATAGTAATTCATTAAGTCTAGAACGTAAAGTATTGCATAATGCGGTATAGCATATATAATGCCACACACTAAAATGTTTTTTGACAAACCAACAACGAGAAATTTTCGCACAATTCCACAAATCACAAGAAAGTTCACCAGTTTCTCAATCAAATAATTAATAGCATTACAAGTGGAGTGTCTTGTAATTACAAGGCTCGCAGTTCCGGGGAATGTCTGGCTCGAGAGAATTGACTTGTAATAATTTACGAGGAGACTGTGTACATTTATTGCGTTTGAAGCATTTCATTTTATCTCTGACTGAACTTTACTGACTACTATACGCATCGAATTGATTTATTTTAAACGCTAACTTACCTTATTCAATTTTCTTGGTTGACTGCCGATATTGGAAAATATAGTGATGTATCATTTTCCAAACCACTTGAATAATTTACCAAAATTATTATTCGCTTGAATCTTTTCTGCTGAAAAAACATTGAAAATTTTAATGTTACTTTTTAGTTGTATATATATCAAGGTGGTATAATAACCTTAATTTTACTGAATTTAAAGTAAATTTACAAAAATCTGAAGTGAGTTTAAGAGAATTCAAGTGCCAAGAAAATTTAAATTTGTAATGATTTCAAATTTGATGCGGTTATAGAATCAAATATTTTGAAATAAAGACATTAAAATTTCAACAATATAAAATTGAAAGAGCTGGGGAAGTTTAACATTTTCAAATTTAAAGCTCTTGAAATTTAACACTTGTAAATTGGAAGCCTCAAGCATTTAGAGCATTAGGCTTTTAGTACTTAAATATTCAACATCTAATTAAATAAAAAATGTGCAATGGAGAAATGTGTATATTAGAAGAAATGTTTAAATGAAATAGTTATCAATAATCGATAGAATTATTTCTGGCCCTATACACTCAAATATTTCTTGATTTACATAAACCTTTTGAAAGGAACACTGTCAAACAAAACCAGCATTAAAAATATAAATTCTGTGGCTGCCAAAATCATAATTAAAGCAGGGAAAACTAAACGGCTAAACAAAGGACTGTTACATTGTTGGGCCATTATGTTTTGCATATCAAATTTATATGTTCAAACTTAGTATAATTTTAGTTAAAATTTGCCAATTTACTAAAATATTTGTCAACTATTTGACAGTCATTAAAGAATGTTGACAAGCATTTAATAATTAAAGATATCCAAAAAATATATATCTAGAAATGTTCATTTTTTTCTGTTAATAGCGTTATTTTTTTCAAATAAATAAAAAGATGTATTTCAGATGATTTTCTTAACGAATTATATACTATTTTGATTTATAATACCATAGGGAAGGCCAAACGGAGCTAGTTAAGTGATCGTCGCAGTCACCATTTCTATTTGATTATTACAAAAAGGTGTAATGTAGCATTATCTATTTCTGTCAGACAATTTTGACTCAACTGATACAAAAACTCATATAAAAAAAATTACCAAATGGATTTCTTTTATACAATTGTGCTTGTATTTAGAATCAAAAAGTAAATAAATCTGAATCAAACACTTAGTTAAATCCTAATGTAGTTTTGCCGAATGGAGTCTGTTTTTAATCAATCTCTATTCTTATACAGTGACACTTTGTAATTAAATTTTTTTCAATAAATTGTAGACTTTGAAATTCGATCCGTGCAAAAATTTAACAATTTCCGATTGAGAATGTTATGATTCAAAAAATTTAAATTTGAAACTGTTACAAATTCCAATTTTCAAGTCTTACATTTTAAATAATTACTGAACGTGCAGTATTCCACATTTTACATTAGCATTAAACCTTCAGGATTTAAAATTTTACTATAATCAAAATTGAAAGTATTCGTAAGTGTACTAATATTAAATGTCAAGTAATAACAGTTCGATAATTGTAAAAGGAATATGACGTAAGTAGAAGCAATAAAACAATTTTCAAGTCTTCATATTGATACTTTCAAAATAACAAAAATGTGATTGTTTTTTAATTGTAATTATGATAATGTAAACAACTTAAAATTGAAACAGTCTTTCGAATTCGAACAGAAGCATATTCAAAGATGAATTTTAAATTGATAGCGTAACGATTATAGGGCGATTTTAATTTTTAATTTCAATATAATCAATCGGAACTATATTTCAAGAGTGGCAGTGCAGAACAAGAATACGGAATTAGATACGGAATAAGATTTACCCTTAATATCTAGATATACATAATATCCCAGGAGTATGTTTACAATTTTTTTAAACTGACAATGTAATTTTTTATCGTAACCTACATCCGAAACTGCTTGAATTTTAGGTTAAAGCCACTTTGAGATTGTCAGCTTCAACATCCATTTTTTTGAACCTAGATAATTTTTTCTGATCACACTTTTTTGGCCTCAATTCAGCAACACTTCAGCTTAGGTGTGGATTTTTGTTTCATCTTTAGATGATGATTTCGATTTTATAGAATGTTTTTTCGCTCTTGAGAAAAATTCCTATTTTGCTGGTTATCTAGTTATGTACTCCCTCCCTTCATCTGTGAACTGATGCATAGTGATTGCAATAACCTATGTACGAAAATTTTATCTATAACAATGACAGTTTGATTCCAACGTAGAGATAATTGATTAAAATGAATTTCTTAACTTAAATTTGAATGGCATTCCGCGAAATATTATTCTAGTAAATAATGCTGGAACACTTTTTCAAAATATTAATGTTAAAATTATATTTATTAACCTTTAAATGAGAGTTTTATATGAATTAAATATGTAATTATACTAAGACTATAAATTTAATAAACTGAATGATGAGAATAATCAAGTCATTTAATGGTTGTGGCAACCATAATGCAATTAATCTCTTTGAAGTTTAAATGAATTTGCATTTTTTCAACCATCCGGAAGTGAAGAATATTCATTTCTCATTGACACCTTCCTTTCATTTCCATGTGTGTTTTACTCACTCGCTGAGCTGTCGTCGCTCTGAATAGTTGTTTAGGTGTGTGTAAATAGAAATACGAACCGTGACAAATATTGTCAGAAGCAATCCCGTGGTGCTAGGTTCTCAAGAGTAAGAAAACTCCGGGTGAGATAACGAGGCTCGATTAACGACGTGGGGCCTTCTGGCGAATCGGCAGGTAGGGTCCCGGGACGAGATTTTAAGATAACGAGCAGAAAAGCGACAAACCTCATCTAAGGAAAACAGTACAAGCTATAAGGCGGCAGATAAGTGGATCTCCCAAGTTGACTGGATACTCAGGGCCTCTGGGACCGGTTGCTACTCGCTTGACGATGAAATATCGACAGCCACCCTGAAAATAGGCACCTTTCCTTGGTGGGCCTAAGGCCCTCAGTGGCTCGTGGCTCCCAGGTATGCAGCCGAAAAGTGGAAAGTCGATATATCTCGTTTCTCGCGTGAAGTAATTTGGGCTCTCTTATTCACTCGAGATGTTTGACTGGATGAAATTCGAGGCTGATGAAGTTGTCAGAGAATACAATCATCATAATCTTTTTTGGGATGAATGAATTTAAAATTTGAGTAATCGTTGTGATTGGATGGAAATTATTTGTTTTGAATTTTATTTGGATCAATGTTCCTGCAGAAGAATTTAGGTATCTGCAGTATAAATCAATAATCGAGCTCGGGAATTAGTTGGTCCTTGCAGGAAGATCAATATTTTTGTAGGTCAGGTTAAGAGTTCTGCAGAAGCGTCAGAATTTTTGCAGGAGGCTCAAGATACATAGTTAAAGAAGTACTTCTGTAAGACTTGGGATTTCTGCAGAAGGATACAATATTCAGTATTCCTGTTAAGCAGTATGCAGTGACTCTTTATCATATTAAATAAATCTGAAAATATAACACGAATTAATAGTTAAATCAGACCAAAAAATTTGTCCGTTTTGTTTCTAATCTTCATCACACACATCTATTTGGTATCCCAATTACGGAAATATTTTCGTTTTCCTGGGAATTTTTTCCATGTTGTCATTAAGAGATAAGATTTGACCTCTGATATGAGTTACAACGTAAGAATCCCTTCTTCTTGGACAGATTACGTGAATTTTAAAACCTCTTAAGCAAGAAAAGGAATATTCTGTGAGAATGAACAAGAAACAATTTCAAAAAGCCTCAGTAGCCAGATAAGTTTCTCGTTACAAATGATGAATCGCGTCGGATAAGATCTTTGTATTGCAAGTTCTCTGTCAGCTTCTGGATTTTCAACGCATTGGTATCGCGCTATCATGCCCATAAGTTATGTGTTAACGAGTGTTTGAAAAAGGGGAAAGACCGCCAGCATCGCTACAGAGCTGCTCATAATCTTCTTAGCTAAATGACTTCCGAGTGAAAATATACATAATATGGAAATTGAAGCTGTACGATTTTTTAAATTTATAAAATCAGTTCGATTCGATAGTCCTTTACAGGAAGATTGAGAAATTTTATTGAGGGCCATCCACTTCTTCGTCAAAGATCATCCCACAAAGATTGAACCACCAGCAGGGTTATGTCACTAATATGAATACCCCCCACACCCCTTTCAAGTGAAATTTTTTTCTTCGATTTTATTCGATAAGCGCCTATTGATAAGCGCCTACCTACAAATATAAATTTTCAACCGAATACTCGAATTTGCAGAAAAAAAAGAGTTCACTTCAACCATAAACAGTCAAAATTTTAACTAATAAATAGTCGAATCTTGAAGCCAAAAAGACGATTTTTTTAGAAGACATTTGAATTTTCAACGGAGAACTTTTCTACCAAAAAATATGAATTTTTATTCCAAAATAACGAATTTTTGACCACATAGTTACATTTTCAGACTGAAAAGATGAAATTTCAACCAAATAGTTGAATTTTTAACATGAGAAGTAATTGCCAACCATGCAGATTGATTTTAAAACAGAGTAGAATAAACTTCAACTAAAAACAGCTGCGTTTTCAACCAAATAGTTGAATTTTCAAAGCCAAAAAAATTAACTTTTTAGAAGACAGTTGAATTGTTAATCCAAAGGACGAATTTCCTATCCAAACGGGCGAATGTTCAACAAAACAGGTAAATTTTCAACAAAATGATTGAAGCTTTCAACAAAATACTTGAATTTAGAATAAAATAAATAAGTTTTAAACAAAATAGTTGAAGTTTCGATTTAAATGATGAATCTTAAAGGAATGAATTTTCAACAAGTGATATAAATAATATAAAAAAAAAAACATTTAACCAAGTAGTTGAATTTTTAATACAAAAAGATCTAAATTTTAAGTCTAAAACATTCGAATTTAACCAAAAAGATGTATTCACAATAAAAATGTAATAGTTGATATTTCGAACGAAAAAGATCTTGATTTCAAATCAAAAACAGTTGAATTCAACAAAAATAGACAATATATTCAAGAGAATAATTGAACCCACAACCCAAACAGATTAATTTTTAACCAAAGTAGATCAAATTTGTACCAAAAGAGATGAATTTTCAAACAAAACAGAATATTTCTCAACCAAATAGTTAAATCTTCAACCAAAAAAATACATTTGCAACAAAAGTAGTTCAACTTTTTATCAAGTATTTGAAGTTTCAACAAGGGACATGAATTTTCAATTAAAAAATTTAATAATAGATATTTCAATGTAAAATTTAATATTAGAATTTTTAACTAAAAAGGATCAATTTTCAGCTAAAAATGGATTAGTTAAATTTTAATTTGATAAAATGAGTTTTTAACTGAAAAACTTGATCGAAAAAGTTAAATCTTCAACCAAATATTAGATTTTTCAACCAAAAAAGATGAATTCTAAATGGAAAATATAAAAATAGACTTTTAAATTAAAAAGAGTTAACCGAGGAGTTAACTCTCAAGGTTCAATAGTTGGAATTTCTTCTTGGGTTCTGTTAATTCAGTTAGCATTGAAGCAAAAAAAACGAGAAGAAGTGGAATTTTCTTGAAAACAGTAGATAAAAGAGTAATTCATTCTAAAAAGCGGGAAAGAGGATGAAGTCTGTATTTAGATACTGGCAAAATAAAA
>CAKNXH010000179.1:139706-153477 GCA_932178445.1 Andricus quercusramuli
AGGTCACAAATCGTCACAGAAACTGTTACCCCCCGCCCTTGACAATGAAACGTCATTTTTGTAGGGCCCCTAGAGTAATTTCAATTTTGAGAGAATTTAAGGTTTCGAAATATATTCATCCAACAGAAGAGGGCAATTTCCTTAAAGAAAGTAGGTATTACTGAAAAAATTGAAGATTTTTTTTTTTTTTTTAAATGCATATAAATCCGAGAGTTCAGTGTTACGAAATAAAAGATAGAAAGTCTATTATTTCATATAGGTCGGAAATCGTAAATTTGGTAGAAAATAATGTATGTTAAGAGAAGATTTTTAGAGAGGGTTTAAGAGCGATACCCGATAGTGTTGTACACGTCTTCTCTTTTAAATTATACTATATTCCGGTACATGCGAGCATACGTAGGAATAGATTTGTCATCGAGAAGCGGTCCCTTCGAAGGGGTCCGACGAAACGCAAAGTCACATGTCCAGGCTGAGGCCGCCAGCGCACGGAGCAAGGAGGGCCCGATGGGCACGAGAGGGGACCTAAGACGATGATAATATCTGTCCCCCGCAACGGCGGCTAACATCAAAGCAGTACGTTTCTCTCTCGGCGAGAAGTCGCGAGTCGCAGATATGCGGACGCACCCAGCACAAACGTGTGCGTTTCCTAATGGTGGTACCACAAGAGATACGAGGCCCATCCATGGCTTACAATGTATCCTGCATTCCTAACCGTCCTCTGCCAAGAACAAACGAACTTTGACACCACTGCCCACGCAAATTATTTTTTCAATTCAATTCTCACACTTTTTTGCATTTAGCTTTTTTTAAATTGATATATTTATTGTTTGGTGATTTTCATTTGGGAACGGAAGGGGTAAAAATAGCTGGTGTGAAATGATAACCCAATACAGTACTGGAAAACCCCTTGAGGATAACAATGTTCCATACTGGCTGTTCAGTATTAACCAACAACTGTCGCAGCACCAGCCCAATTACAGCATTATCTTGGTAGTAGGTCAGTAATGGTACGGGTCCAGTACTGGGCCAGTACCCTAAATATTCAGTTCCAGCACAGCGCCAGTAGTAAATTTAACCCTAGAAAGTGTTGTACTATGCAAAGTAATTAAGAGCATGGATCCTTGTTATTTTTTTCTAAAATTTCGTTACTAGCCGATTAATTTATGAAAACTGCATCTAACTTGAGAACCTATTCGGCATTGTAGGTTTCATCATTGTCTTGGGCTGAAATAATGAAATGAAAAACGAGCTCACTTTGCCTAAAATGATGTCAGACTGATACAGATTCATGACCGACGGATAACAAATGACGGAATTATGAAAATACCAGAAAAAATCTGAATGATGACAGAAATGCGAAATATTTAATAATAAAATATATATTTAATGATAAATAATTTACAGCTTCACAAATGCCCAGAGTATCAAAAAGTTATTGCAAACAGTTGACAACTGCATTATTTAACAAATAAAAACTACATACTGTGCACAGTTTTGATGCGATTTTGTAACTTAATTTGATACCTGGGCCTTTTTGTGTGAAAACAAGTTATAATGTATTAAACAATTTTGAACTATATAAAAAAAACTTATTTTTCAAAAAGTAGTTAAGTGATAGTATTTTCTAAATCATTGAAGTATTCGTCCATATTCTATGGTTAAAACAACAAAAATGTTGTATTCAAGCAAATCTTCTTCTCTTCTTACATATTACATCTAAAAATGCAAATGTATTATTTCTATTATTATTAGTTCGAGAGTGGAGGCAACTAAAGAACTGATAAACGTACCCGTCTAGTACGACGACCCCTATCTGCTTGAAACCAAACCAAGAGCTTTTTAACTTCCATTAACGAACGAGAAGCCTTAAACAATTTCATATGTCCCCATTGAAATTCTCCGAGGAAAAATATTAGCTGCTTATCAATCAAACTGAATGCAATTTCAGATTTTCTCTGTAAGTATGAATTAGTTTAAATTTACTGACAATTATTTTAATTAAATGAATCTTCAGTAAAAATCTCTGACTTCTTGCTTCAACAACCAAAAAAATGTAACAAATTGTCAGAGACAAGCTGATAAAATTCCAGCCAAACTTCACTACTTCCTAGCAGAAAAAGTTGCTAATACTCTTGTAACTATTAATATGGAAATTTGACTCTCCCATCCTTGATGATCGTGTTGTTCCACCCCACTTTCAGTGGCGAGGGGCGCCACTGGAAGTAACATAGCCGTTGGCCAAAACCTCAAAACAGGGGGGAAAGGGTAACTTTTCACGATCATAGGGGAACAATTTCATTACAATAAAATTAATGTAGCTACAATATTGAACTTAACGTGAAACGCTTCAATTCCTAGGATTTCAAGTCGAAATATACCTATTGAACTTTTTACAAAAGAGTTGAATTTTTAGCCAAAAGTAGATTTTCTGCTGAAAGAAATAGAATTTTAAACCCGAAAAGGCGAATATTCGAAAAAAAACGTTCATTTTTAACAAAAAAGTTACATTATGACCAAATAATACAACTTTCAAGCAAAAATTAATTTTTTATCCAAATTTCTGAATTTTTAAACTTCAAGAATGGATTTTCAACCAAGAAGATTAATTTTCTACCAAAAGACGAATTTTCAGCAAAATACATGAATTTTTAAACAAATATATTTAAATTTTCTACTATAAAAGATAAGTTTTCAACCAAAAATAGAATAATTTAATTTTCATTTTAAAATTTTACTTTTGAACAAACGAAAACAGAATTTTTCACTAGTTGAATGGAACGAACAAGACGAATTTTTAACAGAATAGTTGATTCCTTAAAGATATAGATGAATTTTCATTAATTTTGTACCCAAAATTCCGATTTTAGCGAAAAATTAAGTTATCAAGTTAAAAAGTTGAATGTTTTGGAAAGAAGTTAACTTTTAAATCGGATAAGATGAATTTTCAACGAGAAAGATAATTTTGAATTATATCAGATCTACTTTCCAACAAATAGTTAAATGTTTAACTAAAAAAGATAAGTTTTAAAAGTATTTCAACTTTCAACAAAGTAATTGAATTTTCAACAAAAAAATATGAATTTTGATCGAAAAAGTTGAATCTTCAAACCAAATAGATGAATTTTTCACCAAGACGATTTATTTTCCACCAAACAAGATGAATTTTGAATAAAGTACATGAGTTTTCTACCAAATAGTTGAATTTTCAGATAAATAGTGCAATTTTCAACTAAACATATGAATTTTCTTTCAAAATACTTGAATATTCAACCAAAAATATTATTTTTGAACAAAAAATTGATATTCCTACCAAATTGTTTAATTTTCAAGTAGGAAAGACGAGGTTTTTACAAAAACAATTGAATTTTCATTCCAAAAATATGAATAATGAAAAAGATTATGAAAATATGAAAATGAAAACAAGGTAATTCACAACCAAAGAGTTGAATATTAACCTAAAATGATGAATCTTCAGCCAAAAAGGTTTTCAATTCAAAATAAAAAAAAACTGCTGAATTCAATCAAAAAGGGGAATTCCCAACGAAATAGTTTAATCCTTTATCTAAACGTATTGATTTTCAACAAAACAGTGACATTTTTAACCAAAGAGGGTAACCTCTGTAAAAACAATACCAATTTACTACAAAAAAAACGAATTGAAAAAAGCATGCATTTTTAACCAAACAGTTGAATTATTAACTGAAGAAGATATATTTTCAACTAAATAGTAAAATTTTAAACCAATAAAGTGAATTTCCAACAGAGCAGTTCAACTTTCAACCAATTAGTTGAATTTTCGTCCAAAAAGATGACTTTTTAGAAAAATAGTCCGATTTTGAACAAAATAATTAAATTTTTAACCAAATGGTAACATTTTTAACCAAATGGGATAAACTCTGAACCAAAACTATAATATCAGACATTTCAATCAAAAATAATTAACTTTCAAGCAAAAATAGTTCAATTTTCTGATGAAGTCCTATGAATTCAATTCGCATTTGAGCGAAAAAAAACTAAAGAAAGTAGAAGAAGGGGAAACTTGTTAAAAAAAGGGGGGAAACAATCTTTAAAATAAAAAGTGAAAAGGTGAATAGGGGAAATAGTGTGAAGTCTGAAATATGAAAGTGATTGTCAAGCCTTGGTAAAATTCGCAAAACTTGTTAAATTTTATCATCAGGACACATACTAAACATTATCTAAGTTCGTAACGTCATTTCTACTAATCCATCCTCTGTTACCATTTGTAGTTTTGTGTGACCCCCTCCGCCCTCAAATTGATGAAGTAGTTTATGGACGACCCCCTACCTAGATTTGTCTCATCCTAACAAACTGTCGTTCCTCTCGATTTGCTAAGAACTTGAAGAAATAAAAGAGGCACTTTTCGGTAGATGATTGTGATTTTAGTGGAATTTTTTGTATGGAGCGCGATGATTATGGATGAGAAGGATATGGAGGGCACATTGTGAGCCAGGCTTTACCCTGAGGCAAAAATGCAGTGAAGAGGAGTTGGTTCGCATAATGGGTATAGGATGAAGTTGAGATTGTGGATGAAGCCGCACCTTGGCCGTATGCGGCGCGTTATGCTCCGCCCGCAACACGAGCGACGCAAAGTTTATTGCGACCACCGCATTGCAAGGCCCGGTCTCTCCTACACGACAACGCCTATCTATCCAACCTCGTGTATACTCATAGCAAAAGTAATACCAAGCGATAACCCAAAGATATTATTCCTCTCAAATGTACTATTCTATGCGCTCCCTCAGCACACTTTTCAATTTTCAGTAGAAACGGACGTTATAGTCAGCCGATAAGGTTACTCTGCTACTTTATATCCAGCAGGTGTCATCTATAACTTATGTCACACACTTTTTGCCAATTTTTTACCCCCTCCAAAACCCACGTAACAATTTGTAACAAAGTAGTTTAGACCCCCCCCCCCCCACCCACCTCTCTCTCCCCCCAACCATTCTGTGTTACGTAATTTTTGCAAATATTTAATATTGGTTATGCATTTTCCTAGATTTTTCGACAAGCTAACCGTGACCTAAAATAACTTAAACATTTTAAAGAACGATTGCGATCATACTAATGAAATGTAATGTAAAACGAGATTATACAATATTCTCAAATCCTTGATCAAATCACCCAAGTTCATATTTTCAAAAACTTTATAAGATCAAACCCCTTTGTGGCCGTATTTGAATAACGTAACAAATTAGAGCCCCTCTCCAAGACCTCCTACCCCCTGTGACGAAAAGTAACAAACTATTCCTACCCCTACCCCCTCTCTTATTGTACGTCATTAATGGTTTTTAGAAGTAATAAGATATGGTACTTGAAACTAAAAGAAATTATTTTTTTAATTCAGATAATACATGCTTTGCAGGGTGAAAACATTACTTTTCTACCATAAAAGAAGTCTATTCAACAAATTACTTGAATTTTCAACAGCAAAATATGCATTCTCGAAAAAAGTGTGATAGTGGATATTTCAAACAAAACAGTTGAATTTTCAACAAAAAATGATGACTTTTCAACACAATTTTTGAACTATCAAACAAATAATAAAATCTGTGACTAAAAAAATAATCTTCAGGAGGAAGCATCTGCAAAAAAAAAGAAATATCATTCACCTAGAATCTTTTATAAACGGAATAAAACGATTTTATTTTTAAATTAAAAAATTTCACATTTATGCTGCTTGAGAGTTATTGAAAGTTATGGAAATTTCCTGATTTTTGCAAGATTCCTTTCTAAGTCCCTGACTTTTCAATGACCAATAAAATTCCATGATTTTTTTTTAATTATTGCGTTTCTTTTGGCGCGTAAAGTTAAATTCATATCAAATTTCTATACAATCACTGAGAGTTATTTGTTTAATTTGGGAATTACCAAAAATTACGTTTAAGAATGAAGCCACCCCCCCCCCTTCCGGCGAAAATCGTAGAGCGAAACCCCCCCCCCCCTTGGGTTGTTACGTAATTTAAGTACAGTCCCTTTATCAAAGGTTTGAGATATTTTTACTTCTTATTTAATCCGACGTCAAATCTAGATTTGAAATTGTATGAAAACTCCGTTTTCATGGATATTTTCTTAAATACCCTTAAATTTGGTAAATTCTTCAAAATCTTTAGAAATACTTTTTAAATATTCGAAAATCTTCTTGAATCTTCGAAATCCTATAGAATCGCTCAATTCTTGTGAATAAATTCTCTGCAATTCCATTAAAATGTTATAGAATACCTTGAAATCCCGTGCAATTAAATAAAATTCGATGATATTCCTTGACATTCCTTTAAATTTTTGTATTCTTTTGAAAATTGTTTCGAACCCTTCAAAACACCCTTAAATATTTACAATCGTTCCAAATCCCTTGAAATTCTATCAAGCTCCTGGAAATTATTTGGAATCTTTTTATATACGTTGAATCTTAAAAATTCTTTGAATTCTCTTCAAATTCTAGAAATCTACTCAAATCCCTTGGAATATTTGAATATCGCTTCAAATCAACCAAATCCCTCAACTATTGTTGTAAATAAATTCTTTGCACTGTCATTAAATTACTATATCCTTTAAAATTACTGAAATCTTTGGAAACTTGATGAAATTCCATGAAATCTATTAAAATGCTTTAACCCTCTAGCGAGTATAACTGCCAGTGTTGCAGCTGAGCAACGTACACTATTTTTGAATTTCTGAATTTTTATGTAACAAGCTCTGAATTTCGTAAAATAATTACGTGAAATATATCAAAGTAGATTTTTCCGGATCTCGCAAGGTGGTAACAAGTTATCGTATTTTCAATAGAAACAGAGAAAATTATAAAAATTAAGACAACATTTATTGCAAAAATCGATCAGAAAATGTCCAATGCATTATTCCTGATTTTTTCAGAATTTTTTACCAACGGGATCTAGGCTTGGCAGTTAAAGGATTGAAAATCCTTGGAATTATTTGAAAATCTGGTCAATCCTGTAAAATTCCATGTAAGTTTTTCAAATATCCTAAAGCCTTTAAAATTCTTTGAAACCTTCGAGATTTATTAAAATCTTTTACATTTTTAAGAAACTCTGGAAATACCTTATAATTTTTAAAACCTCGGGAAGTTAAATGAAATCTGATGGTGTTTCTTGAAATCGAATGACATTTTGTAATCTCTTTAAAATTTATTGGAATCCTTTAAAATACTCTAAAATATCCAAAATCCTTTAATATCTTCTCAAATTCTAGAAATCTATTAGAATTCTTAAATATTTAAAAATCTCTTTAAATATTTTAAACCCCTCAATTCTTGTGAACAAGTTTTTTGAACATTTAATAAACTATTGAAAAAGATCTTGAAATCCGGTAAAATTGCAGAAAACCTGATGATATTCCTTGGAATCCCTTGGAATATTTGAAGTTCTATAAAATCCTTTGAGACCCTGAGAAATTCATTGAAATACCGGTTTGAGAACCTTCAAAATCCTCTACAGTTACTGAAACCCTAGAAAATCTGATAAAATCCCGTGAAAGAAATTGAAATTCCTTAAAAATCCTTTGCAATATTTAGAAACCTTGTCAATAGATTCTTTGCAATTTCATCAAAATATTATAAAATACCTGGAAATCCCGTACAATTTCATCAAATCTCCTATTTCTTGAAATATTTGAAGTTCTATGAAATTATTTATGATCCTGGAAAATTCATTAAAATGCCTTATTGACACCTTCAAAGTCCTTCAAAGTCCTTCAAAATTACTGAAATCCTCAACAATTTGATAAAATCCCGTGAAATTCATCGAAATTACTTGGAAATATGTATGCCTAAATATCTTAGCTCAACCCGATAATCTAGAAAAAAATTTGAGTGACTTTGCGGGTAGTAGTAATTTCAAAAATTCTGGAAAAGCTTTGTTCTTGTGGATATTTTGTTTAACAGAATGTTGAAAAGAAAATACTAATCTAATTCTAAGGATATGAAGTCTTCATAACATCATTACAATATGTAATTGTGAAATTAAAAGGCTTTAAGGTTATATACAGTATAATTTTGAATACATGGATTTCCTATAAGCTTGATTTGTTCAAAATATGTGGGCGTCCGCGTGAAAAGGGCCCTTATGGCTGGTATAGAGTTATACGTATTGTGGCATATAGCCAGATAAATTATCAGCATTTTAGGCCCAAAACGAACTCTTTAAGTTGAAAAACGAGCCACCGAGGCATTTTCAAGTTGGAACTTCGAAGAGTCGTTTTTCTACAGAAACGCATCTAAACTTGGCGATTGCCATAAGTGTACATGTTATATTTTTTCTTCGAACATGAAATACACCTACTTTCAGTTACTTTATGGATATAAGTGATGAGTAAATTCACTGTAGGTCCCAGGATCAGCCTCCAATGAAACCCAAAAATAATAACTTTGACTTCAAGTTAGAAAAACTCGAATGTCTCCTAAACTAGAACCGGCCAGAAGGGACGCCCACATATTATATAAAAGTATCCCATGTAACAAATCGTAAACATTTTTCGAACCCCTTTCCGCACCGAAATCTGTTACGTAATTGATGGATGTCCCCAAAGTGAAGGTAGGTAATAGAGTTTCTATATATTTTGAATCACTTTTAATCTTTAAAACTACAATGAATAAAAACAATGTATTGATCTTCATTCGTTCGGAACCACAAAAAATGAATAAGTTTTTTCTTATAAATTATTTTTGGAGGTTTTGGAAGTCCCATGAAGTTTGACACGCATTTGCAAAAAAAAAAAAAAAAAAACGTTTTGGTAAATTCTATTTAGAATCGTTAATACAAGGTCTATCGAGTTGACATTTCTCTTCATAATTAGCCATTGAATACCAATCAGAAATTACTTTTTGAATTTCACCTCCATAAGTTTGCTGTATACTGTCTTAAAAACCCCCATGACTAAAAAAAATTGATATGTGGTTAATTTATGTAACAAAAATGATAGAAAGACTGCGATTCAAAAGGATAAAAGTGATTTATATTACAAAAGAGATCAGAAAGAATTTACGTCGATAGGAAGACAGAGATTGAAAAATAGAAGCTGCATTTGAGATTTCCAAATGGTTGGAAAAGGATAGATGTGGATAAACTAAGATAGGATGCAGAAATGGCCGAATTTGGTCCCGATTTCCGATTTGGCCCCAATCGGGTTTGCTATATTGTGGCTGTTGCACGACTACTCTTGTGGTTCGGGTCGGCACCACATCGGGATAAGTTGTAAATTGCAGCGCATTTACTACTTGGACCGCCCGACGTCCGATGTTTTTATTTTATTCCATACAATGTTTCAACTCTGTACAGCCAGAAGGAATTTCCTCAAAGTGCATATGTGAGTTCTCCACCTCCACTCTCTACTTCCTATTCAACTTGACAAGAGTAACCACCGCCCAAGCTCTCTCAAGTGAGCAGAGAGAAGTGGTGATGGAAATGCACCATCTGGACTTGGTAAATTTCGCCTCGCTGGACAGTCCTGTAATATGTATTAGATTAAATTAGCAAGTGATAATATCAATCATATATGATCCAACAATTATTAAAATGTTAATTTAAGGTATTTAAAATTGATACATAAGGTCTTCTTACCCTAACCGACCAACCTTTTTGTGTTATTGTCGTGGCGAAGGTAAGTACATTTTTAAAGATTTTCAACAGACTTGGCGGGATTTTATAAGATTTCTTTATAAGATTCAAAGAAAATTTCCAGGATCTTAAGGGATTTCATACATCTTTAAATATCTCAAGAAATATCTTCAGATTTTATGCAATTTTAGGGAATTTCCAGGGATTTTATAATATTTCAATAAAATTTCAAAGATTTGATTCACAAGAATTGAGGGATTTCCAACATTTTAAGAGATTTTCAAATATTCAATTTTTTCCCTCTTTCACTAATGACGATGAAAAACTAAATATGGCAACTTGAGCAATGAGCCACGTGGCTCAGCATGGAAGAATCTTTCAAACGGATTCAAAAGACCAGCCACCAATAAAACTTCCATCGATTTACTATTCTCAAGCAAAAATAACAGCTACCTTACTATTGAAAGAAGGGGGGGGGGTATTGATGTCTTCAACCTATTGTTGCGAAATTGTGGACATAGAAATTTCTTTCATTATTTATAAATACATATTGTTTTTGTAGGTTCTTCAAATTTACTAACACCAATATTTTGAATGTGGTTAAGAGAGAGTGGACCTTCTTTGGGATAAAGTCGGTGAATTGTAGCTATTGTGAAAGAAGGGAGAGAAAAGTAGCGATCCTTCTACCGCGCGAAAAACAGAATTCGTTTCAGTCGTCCGATAGAGTTGGTCTGAATAGGAGTAGAACAATCGAAGTACGAGAATTTCTGAATGAGCCGTGAACCACGATGATGAATGAATGAGTGGAAGCGGTCTTTCACTTGTTTCCCGGGCTTCCTTTTCCTCGCCTAGAGCGAGCGTGAATGAGTACCTGCAATCCAACTGACCAGGCGCTCTTTAAGTACTTAGCTTCAAAACTCAACGAGCCCCGCCCGCGATCCTTTGCCATCTTATCTCTTTATTTTCTGTAACAATCAGAAGAAACGGTTTCTGGAATGGTAGTGTGTATTTTAAGAATTCTGAGAGAGAAGAGACACAAAATACCCTGAACGAAGTTTAAGGTATCATTGGCATGAAGTAATTTTCTTCGTAATTTTTTTTCAAATTGGGAATAAAGATTCATTAAAGTGCTATCCAATTGTTAGTGCAACCAGAAAGAAGTTGAATATTCCAAAGTACAAAAGAACAGATAGGTTAGACTCACTAGGGTCAGCCGAAATAATTCAAAATGATTAGATTCAATGATAATAGCACAGAAAAGTTTCTTTAGGGCGTTACAAAATCAAGAAAAAAATTCAAAAAATTTCTCACCATTGGGCAACGAATAGAACATTTTGAAAAAATCTTTTTCTTACTTTTTCCATCTAACGTTATTCACTTCCATTCACTTTACCTGAAAAAATTGAAGAAAAAAAATATTCCCACACAAAAAATTGTTTTTTAATTTTAAATTTGAAAATTTTCAAATGACTTGGCCAATAGTAAGAAATTTTCTGGAATCTTTTTTCAATATTATCCCTACTGCCACAAAGAAACTTTGCCATGCTATTACCAATGAATCTAATCATTTTGAGTTTTCTCGAATATTAGACACATTCTCATTCTTTCAGTTGGCCGATAATACCTGAAATGAAAACGGTGAGGTGATTTTTAAAAAAAGTCAATTTTTGTATTAAATTACTAAAAAACGAAGAAACTTTCATAAGACTATATGGTAAATATTGATTAACATTTTTTAATAAATTGTTTTATTGAATATTTTGTCGAAAATTCTTATTTTTCAGTCTTTTTTAGTTTTTAGTTGATCGATTTTAAATTTGAAACTCAGATATTCAATTTATCATGGAGAATCAACTACTTGGTTGAAGGCGTGAAAACCCAGCAGCGAAGGAACGAAGGAATAGTGCGCAGGTACTCACGCGCTTATATTGGATAATTTTAGGAAGTGGTTCACACGCCACTGACAGTTCACGTTTGGAGGCCCTCGAAATAGCTTCAAGGCTAATTACAGGCCAAGCCCGAATTGTAATTCAATCCAAGTTCCAGCGTATTTTGTTGAAAATTGGTTCTTTTTCAATGAAAATTAATTATTCTTTCACATTATATTGAACTATTCTATTCTTTTTTGGAAATTGATCCTTTTTTAGTTGAAAATTCGAAAATTCAATTTTTCACTGAAAATTCATATTTTTTGCAATATAATCTTTCTGTATTGAAAATTCAACTACTTGGTTGAAATTTGAAATGCTTGGTTAAAAATCCATTTTAGTAGTTCCACGTCCGTCTGCTTGGTTGAAAATTGAACTATTTTGTTGAAAATTTATATTTTGCGTGCTTAAAATCTATTTTTCCAACTGGAAATTTAACTACTCCATTTCTTGCTAAAAATTTTTCATTTGTAATCAAAATTAAACTCTCAGGCTCAAAAATGTAACTGCTTAATTGGAAGTTTTCATTGTCAGGTTAAAAATTCAACTATTTTGTAAAGAATCCGTCCTTTTGGCTTCAAAATTAATTTTTTGGTTTGAAAATTTATCTCTTTTGGTAGGAAATTGATCATTTTCAGTTGAAAATACAACTGTTTGGTTAAAAAAAGTCTTCCATCTTTAAGTAATCAACTATTTTGTAATCAAATATGAAATTCGAGTTTGTCCAAAAACACCACTCCGATTATTTTCATTTACTTCCTAGTATATTCGCGGGGTAACAGGAAACAATATTCAATCAAAAAATCTTTCTAAAAAACATTTAGGCCAATATTTACCACATAATCTTATGAAAATGTATTCATTTCTAAGTAGTTAAATACAAAAATCGACTTTAAAAAAAGTACCCAACCGGATATTTTCATTTTTATCTGAAAATGTTTGTAGGATGGCATATGACCATAAACAATAAAAAATCCCATTTACCTGGAAATTTCATTTGAACCTGATTCAGCCGTATCGAGGACAAGTGAGGGAGAGATTGAGAGATCAATTGACGACAGACTTGAGAGTGACTTTTTATAATGTTTCATCTCGTTTATCAATAATTTTTCGCTTCAAATCTTAAAGTTAATGACAACAAAATTGGGAGACTAAGTTCGATTATTTTAGATTCAAAAGAGTGTAATTTTGGATACTTTCAATTTTAATATCGTAGCCTTGGAAGCTTTTTTTTTTTATTTGCAAGCACGTCAAAATGAGAAAATAAGCCCATTACAAGAAAACAACTTTAGTTATCAAATTGTTGAATTCTAACTAATGGAAAATTCCAGAAATCTCAAGGGTGCAAAAATGCGCAATTTAAACGTTCGTGAAAAGATTTAAGCAAGCAGCAAAATTCCCCATTAAAAAAGAAGTTGGAAGAGACCAGTTTCGAATTTCTGCTTCGCGTTAAATCTTATCTTGAAACAACTTTTTCACACTTTAATTCTTCGTTGTAAGCCCTTCGATCTTGACCTGTTCTCCAGTGAAAGAACGACTGTCTGACACACTGGAGAGATATTTAAATCGAAAAAAGTGAAGGTATGAAAGAAAAGGTTAAGAGTGGAATTATAAACATGGGGATGATGGTGGGAGAAAGTGGTTGACACTTCTAGGATTAGACAGAGGGTTGGCTGAGATAAGGGGTGGGGGAGGAGATCCTTTGTCTTTAAACCTTTTTCCAAATAACCAGAATGGCGAGATATGTGGCTGCGTTTCGAAAATGAAAGCAAAAGGTGAATTCCATACACGCATTTACACATCGATACTGGCTCCTTTAGGATCAACAAATAAAAGGAAGACGCTCGACTTATCTCGTTTCTAAATCCTTCGAGAAAATTTGCATACTCGAAACTTGGTTGTCGCAGTCACTGTGTCACGTAAATATACTTATACGGATTAGAGTTGCGAATTTCGGAAAAGTTAAGAGAAAAAAAAGTTTCAGTGAAAAAATGAGTTGCTCCAATCAACAACATATTTGTTGGTTCGACCATAGAACCCATGTGGAAAAGTTGATTGGGGCCAGACTGGGCCCCAACCAGATTGCCCAATTAATAATTGGGGCCCAATTGGGCAACCCAAATACTGCCCAACTGGGCAACTGTCTGGGTTGTAACGGTCAGCCCAACGAACGCCCAGATTGAGGCAAATAGCTGGGCCTTACTTGGGCAGCCCACTTTATGCCCAATTAATGAAAAAAGGTACAATTAT